>JACXGI010021378.1:0-10241 GCA_016801175.1 Esox masquinongy | reverse complement strand
GGTGAGACGACTTCTGCCCCTCATATCCCCCCGGTGAGACGACTTCTGCCCCTCATATCCCCGGCCCCCGCTAGCCAAGCTTAAACAGCAATGGTGCAGATGTGAAGTGTAAATAAGACAAACATAGCAAGAGTATGTAGCGTGGCATTTATTGTGAATTATAAGTTGTAATATTTGCAATTTAATCTATAAAATGTCAGATGAGAAAGTGTGTTTAAGTTACATAAGACAGAGAAAGAAGCACCAACATAGTTATGTATAAGCCAGACTACGTAAAGAGACTGCAGACATTAGTGACAAGGAAATGCATTTATAACACAAATAAAGATAATATTAATGTGCAATGTGTTTTGTCTCAGCACTCCTCCATGGGTTCCCCTTCATCTCCACTGATATCCTTAGTTCTGCTCAAACAAATGAGAAACACAAAACAATTATGATAAATATTGTCATACCTCCTCGCTCCAAGACCAGGTGCCTGGTTTTGGCTGTAGGTTCATGGTAGATGTCCTTTATTCACCTTTCCAGCAGTACCCAGATGGCTGTTCGCACTCTCATAAGGCTCCCACTGAGGAAACAGCATTGTGTTAAAGACATGAAGCAGAATCTATGAACTGAGTTAAAAGCAGGCCGTTTTATTCATTTAGTTTTTATTAAGTCATAAAGACTCCATTTGGAATGGTTAGTTGATAAAATCTAAATACATTGAATTTGAAAGTACTCAGACCCCTTCACCGCCATGCCCCCTTTTGCTCCTTTCATCCTTCCTTCAATACTGAGAAGCATCCCCATAGCATGATGCTCCCACCACCAGGCTACATTGTAGGGATCATATTAGCCAGGTGATGAACGGTACCTTGTTTTTTGCAGTTGTCATTCAGGGATAATAATAGAATTTGGTCTCATCAAACCACCAAATCTTTTACTCAGGCTATCAGTGTATTTCAGATGGAAAGTCATATGCCTCAGGAGTGGCTTCCACTCTACCATAAAGGCCTGATTGATGGAGTGTTATAGAGATGGTTGTCTTTCTGGCAGGGTGTCCTATGTTTGCAGAGAAACTCTGAACTTCGTTAAAGTGGCCAGTGGGTTCTTCTTTGTAACTGTCCTGACCAAGGCCCTTGTTGCCTGGTTGGATAAATATTTTAGTTGCCATCAATCTACACACTTACCCCATACTGAATAAGTGAAAACACATTCTCTTTAAATATGTGCCAATTATAAATTAAGTCCATAACACAACAAAATGTGGAGAAAGTGAAAGGGTCTGAATACTTTATTTATTGTATAAAACAAGCCTTTACCTCCATTGGTTCCTCCTGATCAATATCCTGAGCTCTATGAAAACATCAGAAAAGGAGTCAACATTACATCAACAATGTATTCATATGGTCTATATTTAAACAATCAACCATGCAGGAGCTAGGATAGGAGTTAGTGTTGGGGTACATTTTTAGAAAATATTTTCTTACTTTGTCTGTCCACTATGAGATGAAACCTGGTTCATGACGCCAGGTCTGATAGAAGCCTCTCCATGGTGAAAATGAACACAAATCTCTATGCTGATGCATTTCTCATCCTACAGATAGAACACAAGAGTGATTTCAACAACCAAAGAACTAAATTCCCAACTGGATTATTTTCTTTTAGGTCACTTGTTGTTATTGTTTGTATGAACAATGAGTGTGTTACCTACAGTTGGAGTGGTCACATTGACATGAACAACAACTTTGGATGCAGACTGTAAAATAAAAATCCGTAATTTGTATTATTCTTTTAGTTGTTATTTTTCTGACCTACTAGGTGGTTTCTGACCTACTTATAAGATGGTTATGCAGTGTCATGAGGCAATCCCTCCACACTCCTCCCACAGAATTCCACTGCCATATTTTATTGTCTTGTTTTCACCAACAACTTACAAAAAGAACGTACAAAAAAATACTAAAAACCCACACCATCAGTTAACAGTCAGGCCCTTGGACAGACAGTTCATTCTAAATGTTAGATATATTGGACACTGTGGGTGAACGGAGGACTCAGGAGAGAGGGTAAGTGATCGGTTGAATAGCTCCCCCTAAACACATTTTTTTGGGGTGGCTATGGTAGTGTGTGCAGCAACCGGGTTCAGGGGTACCCTCATCACTGGAGAGGATAAATGTTCCTCTTCTGGACCCCCACGGAGGCGGATCCAGGAGAAGAAGACCAGCGGCCCCAGCAGCAGCTGAAGGAGTAGAGCGCCTCAGAAGTCCCGTGTTGCCCCACTGTCTGGTTATCAGTTCTGGAGCAGCGTCTCAGCTGGCCCTGGTGTTTGGGGCCCGCTGTTCCTGGTTGCCCATGGAGCCCTCCCTGTACGGGTCCATGGGCTTCGGTGGAGCTCCGGGATTGGCAGCTGCCGCCTTTGGACCAAGGTGCTTCTGGAAAACCATCCGCCACCTCAGGAGGGGAAAACGGGGAACCATCCAAGCTGTGTACAGTAAGGATGGGACACTGTTGACCTCAACTGAGGAGGTAATTGGGCGATGGAAGGAAAACTTTGAGGAACTCCTAAATCCCACTAACACGCCCTCTATACTGGAGGCAGAGCTGGAGGCTGATGGGGAAGCATCGTCAATCTCCTTGGCAGAAGTCACTGAGGTAGTCAAACAACTCTACAGTGGCAAAGCTCCTGGGATTGATGAGATCCGTCCAGAAATGTTGAAAGCTTTGGGTGTGGAGGGGATGTCTTGGGTGACACGCCTCTTCAACACTGCGTGGGAGTCGGGGACAGTGCCAAAGGAGTGGCGGACCGGGGTGGTGGTTCCCCTGTTCAAAAAGGGGGACCAGAGGGTGTGTGCCAATTACAGGGTTATCACACTTCTCAGCCTCCCTGGGAAAGTATCTCAAAGATACTGGAAAGGAGGGTTCGGCAGATAGTCAAACCTCAGATTGAAGAGAAGCAATGCGGATTCCGTCCTGGTCGCGGCACAACCGACCAGCTCTTTACTCTTGCAAGGATCCTGGAGGGGGCCTGGGAATATGCCCATCCAGTCTACATGTGTTTTGTGGATCTGGAGAAGGCGTATGAACTGGTCCCCTGGGAGATACTGTGGGAGGTGCTGTGGGAGTATGGGGTGAGGAGGTCCCTTCTAAGGGCTATCCAATCCCTGAACATCCAAAGTGAGAGCTGTGTTTGGGTTCTCGGTAGTAAGTCAGACTTGTTCCAGGTGGGGACTGGCCTCCGCCAGGGCTGCGCTTTGTCGCCAATCCTGTTTGTAACTTTCATGGACAAGATATCGAGGCATAGTCGGGGTGGGGAGGGGTCACAGTTCAGTGGGCTGGGGATCTCATCGCTGCTTTTTGCGGATGATGTGGTCCTGATGGCATCATCGGTCTGTGACCTTCAGCACTCACTGGACCGGTTTGCAGCCGAGTGCGAAGTGGTTGGGATGAGGATTAGCACCTCTAAATCTGAGGCCATGGTTCTCAGCAGGAAACCGATGGAGTACCTCCTCCGGGTAGGGAATGAGGCGTTACCCCAAGTAAAGGAGTTCAAGTATCTCTGGGTCTTGTTCGCGAGTGAGGGGACAATGGAACGGGAGCTTGGCCGGAGAATCGGAGCAGCGGGGGCGGTATTGCATTCGCTTTACCGCACCGTTGTGATGAAAAGAGAGCTGAGCCGGAAAGCAAAGCTCTCGATATACCGGTCAATTTTCATTCCTACCCTCACCTATGGTCATGAAGGCTGGGTCATGACCGAAAGAACTAGATCGCGAGTACAAGCGGCTGAAATGGGTTTTCTCAGAAGGGTGGCTGGCGTGTCCCTTAGAGATAGGGTTAGAAGATCAGTCATCCGTGAGGAACTCGGAGTAGAGCCGCTGCTCCTTTGCATCGAAAGGGGACAGTTGAGGTGGTTCGGGCATCTGGTAAGGAGGTGTTCCAGGCACGTCCAGCTGGGAAAAGACCTCGGGGTAGGCCCAGGACTAGGTGGAGAGATTATATTTCGTCACTGGCCTGGGAACGCCTCGGGATCCCCCAGTCAGAGCTGGCAAATGTGGCTCGGGAAAGGGAAGTTTGGGGTCCCCTGCTGGAGCTGCTGCCCCCGCGACCCGATACCGGATAAGCGGATGAAGATGAGATGGAGTTCTTTCATTAAACGTCCTCGGTTCTCCCAGCACGTCCTGCATGTTTCATTGTTACACATACTGTATGTTATACTCACAATATGTATATAATTATAAGGACTCACAATATCTAATAAGTGGGACATAAGACACACAATGTTAATGTAATTGATAACAAACATACTATATGCAAATAATCAGAAAGTCAAATAGATATAACACAAGGCGTGTTCACAATGCACCTTAGCCTAGGGCTAAGGGCCTCCTAAGCCCTGGGCTAAGCAAGTGTTCACACTTGCATATTTTGAAGTGGGCTAGCACCACCCTTAGCCTAGGGCTAGCTGGTCCTGCTCTGGAACAGTGTTAGCACTGACTTTTCAACACAGTGACAAAATAATCAGAGTGAAACGGAGTCAAGAACAAAACCATAGAATGTTTGTTGTCCAATCACAAAACCTGCCCTTTCACTTAAATTTCATTATACCTGCTAAATCTTAGCGAAGTAGTTATTGCAGCTTGCTTTGGATGTATATCTAGCGAATATGTCGACAGAATGAAGGTTGACTAATGTAAATACCGACAGGGTGGGCATCTTCATCAACCAATGTCATGAAGTCATTAATGGAATTGTGTCGTATTTGTCCGTTAGCCCAGAGCTTAGGAATACAAGTGTGAATCCTTAGCCTAGGGTTAAACCTTAGCCGAAGGTTAAACTCTTGTGTGAACACAGTCTAAGCTAACCCGGGGCCAGTCTTTGCCTGGGGCTAAGATAGCCCAGGGCTCAGAACAATGCAGTGTGAAAAGGCCTATAGTGTATATGGACAGTATTAATTCTAAGCTAATGTGCTAACAAGTACACCCACAGTTAGGGTGCACCTAAATCTACACCCATAGTTAGGGTGTACCTAAATGTACACCCATAGTTAGGGTGTACCTAAATGCGTACCTAAACACAGAAGCCACAGCAGTGAAAATCAATAACACCAATACCGTATTCCGTTTTATATTACCTAATTATTGATCAAGTTACTTCCTCGGCTACTGTTATCAAGTTACTTCCTCGGCTACTGTTATCAAGTTTCTTCCTCGGCTGCCGTTATCAAGTTTCTTCCTCGGCTGCCGTTATCAAGGTACTTCATCAGCTACCGTTATCAAGTTACTTCCTCGGCTACTGTTTTTCAAGTTACTTCCTCGGCTACCGTTATCAAGTTACTTCTTCGGCTACCATTATCAAGTTACTTCCTTGATTACCATTACAGTTATTCGTCGACATACAACCTATGCGACTTACACAGGACTGAAGTAAAACAAAATGTTCTCATATGCCAGCCAGCACGGTGCCATTCGGGAGGCTGGGCAGGAGGCTGTGGGCCAACGATAGTTACTGCCGTGAGCGAGCATAGTAAGAGATAACGCAAATATGGTGGACTTGAATATACTAAGTTACTATTCCTCGGTCGACTTCCAACCAATATGTCAGAACGTATCTCGGTCATAAGTCGATGAATACCTGTAGATACTTTCTTACTTAACATTTCCAACAACTTACCATGGATAATGTTAGTTTTCTGAAGATCTTGTTAAAAATTAACAAAAGCTACTTCAATAAATGTATAGTTCCAAAAAAAGTTCTGAAAACATGGGCATCCGGGTACTTACGGACTTCCGTACTTAATTACTTACGTACTTACATATTTGCATAACATATTTGTCTATATATGTACAGCTCCAGAAAAAATTAAGAAACCACTGCACCTTTTTCTTTCCTTTCGAAAAAACTTGAAAAGGAAAGTTTTGAGTGAGGAACAGAAGCATTCAATTTGCAGTGGTCTCTTAATTTTAACCCTTCTGTTCCTCACTCAAAACCTTCCTTCACAAAGGTAGGATGGTGTATAAATTAAAAAGGACCAATGAGAGAGCCTACGTGTCGACAGTGAGGGCCAGCCTACTCTATTGTACAGAACGCAGTGATGAGTGAGCTCTCTACAGTTAGTAATAAATCATAAAGCACCATGGTAAACAGTGTCCAGAGAACGTAAGGACTGACAAGAAGCATGCATGTAGATGACATCCCTGTAATCTAAAACTGGCATAAAAGCTGCAAATACAAGTTTCTTTCTAGCTTCAGAAGAAAAACAAGACTTATTTCTAAAATAACATAAGTCTCATTTTTACCAAGTGTAGAATGTGTCTTAAACTAGTGTCATCAATTAAAATCCCAAGATATTTGTATACAGATATATAATACATGATTAAAAATAGCATTTTAGTACACATACCGCATTCTCCAGATGTTTCCATTATATTACTCTATAACTGAATAATTACGTATTATATTTAAATAGTACTTAAAACCCTCTGAGTTCTAGGGTTTTAAAATCCGCCTGTCAATACCTTGACATTTTGGCTTCTAAAATGGTCATCCTTTATAGTAGAAGGAAGTGCTTAATATTCTGGGATTCTGCAGACCCTCAGCTACATGGAGGATGTATTGAAAACAATTTTTTTGAGACACTTACATGAGTAATAATGTGAAATAATCAGAAAAATGTAAAAATGCAAGTGCACATATTTTGGTTATACATTTAAATAAAATAGTAAAATATAATAGGTTGCCTGTTTTACATTACATTTGGATACCCGCAGGGGTTCAGAATAAATACAGGTTGAATGGTTTTGAATGTCCACATCCATTTTTTTCTCAAACATTCTGAATATCATTGAAAATGCCCATATGATGTCACTGAACTTATTCTGTCATATTGTAGGTCCAAAAGCCACCACTAGATGGCAGTCCCTTTTTTGAAATCTGAGGATTTTTGTTTTTATGGGGTGTCTTGAATAGGGGGTGCCTTTATTTCCTTTGGAATTCCCTACATCTGCCATATCTGGAAGAGGTGGAGATTAGATCAGGGATGTGTCCTGCCTTCCTTTGGATGGTTATATTCACAGTGACACTTTACACAACACAGCATAGGCGCACATATGACCACTGGCTACCATATCAAGTTTGTTATCATATATACCTAGTAATTCCACTAAACAATGCAAAATAATAATAAACATTATCATAGAATAGCATTTAGGCTACACTTACCCTATTTTACAAATAGGTTGATTCCGTCCTGATCGGATTTGTGATCGCGATTGTGGGGCTGATCGGATTTGTGATTGCGATTGTGGGGCTTCTGGTTGACTAAAGTACACAAACGAGACGTTGTTATTTGCAGCAGAATGTCCCTATTCACATGGAAGAAGAATGAAGCATCTAACTTCTACGGTTACGGAGCAGTGAATAAAAATGTTTTTCATTGACGCGCCCACGCATCAATCTACCTCAGAGGTCAATCTATACTATTTTAATACTAGTGTACTAAAGTAAAAACTTACATGGTATTGTACATGGTACAATAATTTAGTAATTGAAATGTGTAATATCATTATACAATAATGTATTACACTGCGTGCACAATTATTAGGCAAGTGAGTATTCTGATTGTATCATTATTTCTATGCACATTTTCCAACTCCAAACCATATAAACTTGAATGCTCATTGGATTGAATCATTTTCAGGTAAAATGTATTGGTGTAATGAGGGAGGGTGTGGCAACAGTGAATAACACCTAATATCAAGGTGTGCATAATAATTAGGCTGCTTCATGACCTCAGGTAAAATGGACCAAAAATGAGATTTAACTGACACTGAAAAGTCATAAATTGTAAAATGCCTTTCAGACGGATGCAAAACTCTTGAAACAGCTAAACTATTGAGGCGTGACCACCGGATAATCAAAGGTTTTGTTGTGAATAGTCAACTGGGGTGCAAAAAATGCATAAAGAAGACGCAAATTAACTGCAAAAGACTTGAAAAGAAATAAACGTGAAGTCCTCAGCATTCAAGAAGGTCACGATCTTCATGCAGGACAATGCTCCATCACATGCATCCAAGTACTCCACTGCTTGGCTAGCCAGCAAGGGCCACAAAGATGCCCGAATAATGACCTGGCCCCCTTCCTCTACTGACTTAAATCCTATTGAGAATTTGTGGGCCCTTCTCAAACGTGAGATTTACAGTCAGGGAAGACAATACACCACTTTGAACAGCATTTGGGAGGCTGTGGTTGCTGCTTCAGCGCAAGTTGATCGTGAACAGATCAAGAAACTGACAGACTCCCTGGATGGAAGGCTCATGGCAGTTATTGAAAAGAAGGGTGGTTATATTGGTCACTGAATATTTTTGAAAGGACAAAAAATGTAATTAATTGTCATTTTCTGTTACTTATTTGTTACACTTTAAAAATTGAGAATGTACACGTGAGTCTGGAGCATTTTTTTAATTAGTTGCCTAATAATTCTGCACACCCATTATTGCCTAGTAATTCTGCACTCTTATGTATTCCCCTGAGAAAGATCAAAACACACTTTTCCTTTGTTAAACATTCAGATTTGAGGTTCAATTATATTTTGGATTGACTGAGAGCATTGTGTTTTTTCAAAAATAAATTAAATCTTGAGGAATACGATTTGCCTAATAATTGTGCATGCAGTGTATTACTATTATGATATACAACATTATAATATAGTACAATACTGTATACTTCTTTTTTTGTATTGGGTAGAGCTGAAAAACATCAAAGAATGGAATTATCATATTTCTGAAAGTATGGACAGAAGTAACACAATGTGGATGAAATGTATGTCATCTATTCTTCCTAACCCCAACCCCAGAAATAAACCAGTCTATATTAATATCACTACCGATGAACAGTCTCACCTTGTCGTCCCAATATACTCCACACTTTATTTAGCACAGCCAGAAAAGGATTTTCTGTCCTCTTCTTCTCTGGTTAAACTCAAGTTTCTTTCTTGAATTATTATACGTCGTCCAACCACGCTTCTTCGGATTATTCTCAGAGTAGATAGGGGTACATCTAGTCGTGAGGCCTTATCTCCAATCTCATCTCGCCTCCTTGGAGATCTGGAAACCTATTAAAAATATTGCCACTTATTATCAGCTGGGTGATTTCCATTGGTTAGTTCCAGGAATTACCCGCCAAATGCGGGGTAGAATTCGGCTGTGGCGTGTAAAGAAGTCACTCTTACTAGTCACTTTGGTGGGTGGTGTTCTATATATCTATACACAGGGATTTTCCTGCATTCTGTGATACATTATAATTATGCTAGAGTGTGGTGTGACAATATGCTAATTGTGCTGGTCAGTTGGGGGACATTAATAGACCGCTTTGCATAGCAGAGTGAAAAACTAGATACCATGTCAAATATTCCATTTAAACTTAACCTCAAACTACATCTAATCCGCATAACATTTTTAGAACTTTTCAGATGACTTCTAGGAGCCTGGAATTACAGATTTGTTTTTAAAGAGAGATCGCGAAACAAAGATGACTGGTGAAAAGACCACCAGATTAGGGTACGTACTATCACCAAAACCATTAGGCTATATATGCAATATATAGAGTAAAAATATATATAATTAACATATTTAAGTCACTAACAATATAAATATATGAACGTGAAGATGCTGGATCAGCGACAGCATCAGAGCCTAGTACAGCTGAAGGAAGTCGAGGGAGATTAACGATGTGGCATCAACGCATGTATGTATGTACACACACATATATATATATATATATACACACATACACACACATATACACACATATATATATATATATATATATATATATATATATATATATATATATATATATATATATATATATAAATTGGTTCCCAGTTCAGACCTAAACAACCAGGTGAGGGTAGAAACTAACCAATTAGTAACCTAATTAGTCAACCAAGTACAAGGAGAGAGCGAAAACCTGCAGACACTCGGCCCTCCAGTGGACCCGAGCACACCACACCAGACACAAGCAAATAAACTCAGGGTGTTTAATGAGGGTAGAAGGACTGAGGCAAGGCTGGAGGGGTGAGGGCTGGGCTGGTAGGAGGGGGAGGCAGGAGGGGTGAGGGCTGGGCTGGTAGGAGGGGGAGGCAGGTCAAGGCAGACAGGGTAGGGTGGTGGGCTGGCAGCGTGGGCAGAGCAGGTAGGCTGGCAGGCGGGCAGGTGGACAAGGTTGTAGGCAGGAGAAGGTGGATCTCTGAACAGAGGAGAATA
>JACXGI010021377.1:0-10243 GCA_016801175.1 Esox masquinongy | reverse complement strand
AACGGTCCTGTCTGCCTCTCTCTTTCTGTGACCGTAGCACTGAAACAGCTGGAGCCTCTGGAGACTGTCATCTGAACTGCAACTAGTCATGTGTGTGTCAGCTCCAGACTCCCTGTGTCAGCACCGCCAGAAGGTCCTTAAATCACCGCCATCATGTTGTTAATTAGCATCACAGTCATGCAGATACAGATGGGAGTGTCGGTAGAGAGGGAGGGAGGGAGGGAGGTTGATAGAGAGGAAGAGAGATGGACGGGAAAGAGAACGAGTGACAGACCTGGAGGGAGGGAGTTAGACATAATGTTTGTTCTGTGGAGATGTCAGCTTGTCTCCGACGCTAATGACTGTAATTACGCAAACACTGATTGGGTCAGGCTTGTGATTACACACACACACAAACAAGTGGATGTGTATACAGGCCCAGTGCCAAACCCAGCCCGACACAGTACATTCCAGCGGTGGAACAGTGTGGGAACATAAATCTCCCAGCCTCCTCTCCCCGTGTCTTGATGAGATGTTTTACAACCAATGAAGGCTCTGATTACAAGCATAACAACATGATGGGATTACATGAAGATAACTGAGGGTGTGTGTGTGGGGGGGGGGGGGCCGTACAGTACGTTAACTGGATATGATTTTCTGACACATACTGTTGCTGTTAGACCCAGTATTTGTTCAGATGTTTTCTATTATGTACCAAAACATGTGTTGTTTGTGTGTTTGACTTCCGTCTGTCCCCGTGGAAACGTTCAATTCTATGACAGCCACAGAAAGAACGAGTAATTTGGATGATGTTCTGTCTTAATCCTATGTCTTAATTCGATGATTCCAGTTGTGTGTTTCAGACATCGTCCTGTACTTTATCTGCTCGTGTCTGGACCCCACGGGGCCTTTTAATATTGATTGATATAAATTGTCTCGATCTGGTTCACGAGACATCATTTGATAGACGTATGATTGTCGGACAAGGTCTACGTGAGTTTTTCGCTATTGCCCGCCTGGCATCTCGGTTAAGTCGCCGTTAATAGGGAACAAAGTTTGTGTGCATGCGTGCATGAAGAGTGTTCTTCGTTAGCGATACAATAAGCCAATCTTGACCCGTTGCTTTTCAATCCAGGGCTTTTGGAAATAAAACAATTCTTCGTTCCTCCTTTGAAGAACATTGGCATGGGGGTTGGATACACTGGACTAATAGGCAAAGAAGGGTTGGCTTGACGAGGAGGCAAAGAGTATTTAGAAGGCTTGCCTGCTAATGTGCGTAGCCTTTTAACTGGATCCATCGGTGCGTGAACGCCACAACGCAGGACAGGAGAGTATGGGACACATACGCACACTGATACAAATCCACGCACACACACACACACACACACACACACACACACACACACACACACACACACACACAAAGCCAGTACAGGCAACCATTATTTTAGTATATGCCGTTAATTTAATGGACATTCTTTAGACTCCCAGGATCTGGAGATATCAGACGGAACATTTCTTTGTCATTTCCAAAACAATTTAATAAATTGTTAAATGTCTTAAAGAGGGTTTTGTAGTTGAACATCGTTAGTCGGGGCCTCTGCTCATGTTGTGTGTGATTTAATGAATTCTGGAGTTCATCTTGTTACCTCTATCTATGTTAGTAATATGTTACTTTGATTGGCTTTATGAAGACGTTTGACAATTTGTTTTGTTTTTCTGCCTTGAATTCCCAAGTAAATTTGATTAAGACAATTTGTTGGACACGTCCACTTCATTACAGTCATGCTTTAGTTGGGTCTATCAAAAGATTTGCTTTACTCTGAAGAAACAGAGCTTTGGCCAACTTCTCTGACTTATAAGTCTTTGTTTTATTTTTCCAAGCTATCTTCATCATTAACATTATCATCGCAATCATCCTCTCATTTGACAGCACTGTATAGTGCCTTACATTGTTATTTTGTGTGTGTTTGTGTGTGTGAATGTGTGTGTGTGTGTAAGTGTGTGTAGCAGGGAGACAGAAAGCTTTGTAGCTACCAACCTGAATGGGATACAGGCCAGACTGAGAACAAACCTGCAGGCTATAGGCCTGCTTAATAAACAGGTATGAACACACACACTAACACACACACACGCTAAAACACACCAGCCCACCTGTTGCTTGGTTCACACATCAAACACACACGCACACACTTCCATTTCCTCTGGTGAAAGAGAAAGAATGGAGGATGTAGAGAAATAGAGAGAACAAGTCTTATAGGAAAAGAGAAAGTACGAAGAAATGTTATCAGTTGAGAGCTGTGACGTTTCTTCCCCACTAAATGTTTTCTTCCACTCTCTGCTGACAAGGGAAATGGCATGCTGAGAAGAAGATAAAAGAGAGAAAGAAAGAAACAACTGACTGGCTGACTGAAAGAGAAGTGCACCATTGTTTTTCAGGGTTTTTACTTCACTAGAGAAATAGCCGACAAATCCACAATGAGCAGGACAATAATATAATTTTTTTCATGTTGTTTTTTCTTTTCTTGAACAAAGCATATATATATAATGGAGCATCTAGCTGTCATTATCTTTAGTGTTTAAGAAGAATCACCAGCATGTCAACTGTTTTGCTCTTTATTCGTTTCATATGTACGTAGCTATACCGTAGCAATCTGTCACCCGTTAATGAGAATGTTACATGAAATAATGATGATTTCCAGGCGGGGTAAAAGGAAAAGACAAACAAGCAAATCCAAGATTTCTAACAGTGAGAGACATAGCAGACAGAAATACCTTGAGTTAAGCAGACACAGAGACTAAGGAAATGGAAAGAGACAGAGAGAGAGAGAGAGAGAGAGAGAGAGAGAGAGAAAGACAGAGAGAGATCCAATGAGGTGTTTTGCTAACAGGTCAGGTGTGTAATAGGCTCAGTTAGACACGTGTGTGTGTGTGTGTGTGTGTGAGTGTGTGTGCGTGTGTGTGTTTGTGTGTGTTTAATGGCCTAGGTCTCAGACACCTCTTAATTTGCTGTGTGAATCATTACACACATCGATCCAGCCATCCACTCCTACACAGAACACTTAATGAGAACACCAACACACACACACACACACACACACAGACACCCAGATAGACAGGCAACCTCCCACTCAATTTTACCATTCCGCCATCTGCTACACACACACACATACACACAGAGAGACAGGTCTGTCAATGCCTCTGTTGAAACACTAATGAAATGTCTTCTTTGAGTAGAGAACTCCAGATGAAGTTGTATCAGTCTCATCTCCTTACAGTAGCACATTTTTATCTATGCAACTCAGGATAATCCCTAATATACCGTCTTCTTCTACATTACTCAGGATAATCCCTAATATACCGTCTTCATCTACATAACTCAGGATAATCCCTAATATACTGTCTTCATCTACATAACTCAGGATAATCCCTAATATACCGTCTTCATCTACATAACTCAGGATAATCCCCAATATACCGTCTTCATCTATACAATTCAGAATAATCCCTAATATACCGTCTGCATCTACATAACTCAGGATAATCCCCAATATACCGTCTTCATCTACATAATTCAGAATAATCCCTAATATACCGTATTCATCTACATAACTCAGGATAATCCCTAATATACCATCTTAATCTACATAATTCAGAATAATCCCTAATATACTGTCTTCATCTACATAACTCAGGATAATCCCTAATATACCATCTTAATCTACATAATTCAGAATAATCCCTAATATACTGTCTTCATCTACATAACTCAGGATAATCCCTAATATACCATCTTCATCTACATAATTTAGGATAATCCTTAATATACCATCTTCATTTGGATGCTGAATATGTCTATGCCAAGAGCAGTAGACAGATTTCTCTCCAATGGATGTAATCCTGCCTTTATACAGCTGAACCAGTCACACACACACCACCCATGTAGGGTAAGCCAGTTCAGGGTTAGAGATTCATGCAGAGACTTCGTTCTCTGGCCCCATCCTCTTAGTTAAAGTCCAGTTTTTGTAAAAACGAAAATGAAACGTGTCCCCACGAATGTCGGAGTTCATGAGTGGCTGGGGTCAGGCTGTTCTGCAGGCCTACCGTAAGGTACCGCAAAGTAGGTCTCAATTTCTAGTGGATCTGTACAGGGCACGGAGGAAGAGTTTTTACCACTCCAGGCTGTTTCTGATTGGTGGAAACATCATGAGGTGAGGAAAGGAAAGGAGTACAATATCAGTTTAGGTTGAAACACGCACACATAAACACACCAATAGAGAGTCTGAGAGCTGCACATCTGATAGGCACTTTCCATATAAATCCAAATCCTCTTCTCCAGCTGTCTGTCTTCCTGTGAAGGACGGATCAGGAATTAGAGATGTAGTGGAAATAGAAAGTGTGTGTGTGGGTACGCACCACGTGTGTCATGACATGGCTAGAACACACCAGACACGTCTGTTTATGTGTGACATCACTCTCTAACCGCAGCTTCCACACACACACACACACACACACACACACACACACACACACACACACACACACAAACATACACATCTGACAGACACCCACACACACACAGACACATACACATCTGACAGACACACACACACACACACACGCACACACACAGACACCCACACACAGACAGATGGGGATAAGTGTCAGTGTCTCTACAGACATCTCTCTTCTTGTCTTTTCAGGTGTTCGTTCAGCCTTTAATAACCTGGAATCAGTATGAGTCTCTGACTATCCATCTCTGTACATATCTGACTCTCTCTCCATCTCTGTGTTTCTCTGACTCTCTCCATCCCTGTGCGTACCTCACAGTCTCTCCATCTCTGTGCGTATCTGACATTCTGTGTGTCTCTGACTCCATTTCTGCATGTCTCTGACTATCTCCATCTCTGTGTGTCTCTGACTCTCTCTCTCTCTCTCTCTTCCTCTTTGTCTCTCTCTCTGCCTCATTCTAAACTCTGCCTGTGTATGACCCAGCTGAGCGCTCTAGGAGGAGAGAACCAGAGATTACATTGTCAGCTGGAGGAGGACAGAACTGTGGACTGGTAACCCACCAAAAGACTACTTCCCTTCTTCCCTTCACCTACATACCCTCTCCCTCACCAGACAGAGACACAAGCTACCCCCCAAAACATCTACCTGTCTCCTGGCCTTCCCCTTTTCCTCCTCACTAAACAACCAGCCCGGAGCCAGGGGAGAAAGACAGTGCCCTGACCAGAGGAGCGTATCTAGGCCTCAGAGACCAGGTGAAGCCCAGGCTTTGGGTGAGGCCTACTGGACTAGGAGTGAAAGTCTATATAGCTACAGGACAGAGATCTCTATAGGTCAGGTAGGATCAAACGATAAAGACAACTGATAGACCAAGGACACTTCCTCTCTCACATAACCTTTAACCCCTGAACTCCTTATACCCGGTGTAAGAAATCAGCCTTTTCGTATAGTGGTTTCTTTCATTAAATACGCACCCATTGAGAGTCAAGGGAGAGATCGATTCAGTGTGTTTATTGAATAGTATCACAGTGCATGTAGCCTCTTGTTCATGCTGTTACAAACTCAATCTCAAAGAAATTTCCGGTCTTACCTCTACCTTATAGACATCGCAATCCAGAATACACAACACAGTACCATAAGCCCATTGGTTAATTTCCGTTGCGCTTTGACGGAACGTGACATCATGTGTCCGGATAAACGGATGTTCTGTTGTAATTTAAACATAACAAGCAAACTTTCATACAATTCCACACAGGCATTACAACCGCTCAGGCTGTTGTGTTGTAGGTAAGTGATTCCTGATTTCTGGTGGTGCTGAAGGACCAGAGTTGCCATGTACTGCAACTGTTCACATGTTGTTTGTTCTTAGTGTCATTTGTTTTCCCACTGTGTTTGAGTGTGTGTGAGTGTGTGTGTGTGTGTGTCTGGGCATGTGTTCCTGTGTGCTTGTTTATGTGGTGTGCATGTGTAAGGCACACTCATGCGTGTGTTCAGTGCCTTGTGACAAAATATTTTAGTGATTTAGTCATTTTAGTAGTTGTTTTTGTGTTATGGGTTTTTAAATATATTTATTGTATCAATTGTGCTTAGAGTTGTTGCACTTCTTCTACATTCCAGTTTTATAATAAATCAAAGTATACTTTTTTTGTGTTTACAGTGTGACTGTATCCTAGATATATCTCAGTCAAGGTATAGAGAAGACATGGAAGAAACGGAGAGAGAAAGCGAGAGAGGGTCATTTCACTGTGATAATGATATTGGCTGAGCACAACAGTATCTTTCCTCAGACCTCCCTCTCTTTCTTCTCTCTCTCCGTTTCTTCTCTCTCTCTGTTTCTTCTCTCTCTTCGTTCATACAAAGAGAAACACTGAGCCATACATCCAGAGACTCTCTCAAGATTCAACATTTTAATGAGGCAGTGCTTGGCTTGTTAGTGGTATTACTCATTTGCACTGTCACAGTAAAAACTCACTGCTTTCATGCGCAAACACATACACGCGCGCACACACACATTATCGCTTTTACTCACACACACTCCCTCTCCCACATAAGGAGTACAGTCATTAAAACTCAAACCACAGGCCTTTTAAAGACTCCCAGACCTAGACAGAGGCAGCCGTGCGACGGTGAAAAGATTCCCCTGGAAACAATGATGGGAATTATCATTTGTTGTTCTTGAAAACCCAGCGAGGTTTTACAGAGGTTAAGCTTGTCTTTGATCTGTTTTTAACTCGCTTTAGCTCTGTAGAAGGATTATTTAGATGCCTCCACACACGCTCACACACACACTCACACTTACACACGCTCACACACACACTTAGACACACATGCTCACACACTCACACTTGCGCACGCTCACACACATACTTAGACACACACTTACGTACACACACTCACACAAACACTTACATACACACGCTCACACACACACACTTAGACACAGGCTCTTATTTTCTACACAAGAAGCCAATCTCACAAAACCTGTAAAGGACATTCTTTTCTTCTGTCACACCCAACTTTCTACCCCTATTTTACTAAATGAATGTGTGATTTCGACGGGTTGAGAATGAATGTGTGGTCCTGTGGAAGTCTGTGGTACACTACAAAAATATCGCCGCTCAGTATTTTCTCCTCGCTCCAAATTAGTCCTGATCCGTTTGTGTAGCGCGAGATCCTCAGTCTAAGAGACGGAAATGTAAATGGTTATGTGAATGATGATTACACATTTCTATTAAAACTGCTATTATTTGATTTGCAACCATCACAAGAGTCCTGTTAATGCTTTAAACTAGCGTCCTAACATCTTCAGAGTATTTCTCTCATTGCAAGATCTTCTCTACTACGCCTAATGTCAAAATGGGCAGAATTACACTCAGTTATAAAAGTTACGAAATTGCAAACGTCTTCTTCTCAGTGCAGCGGCAACACATGTAGAACTGCCTTTAACTTTCTGTAAAACCTGTTTCCTTCCTTACTTCTTTCACATTTTTACGGTATTGTGTGTAGTGAACTCTAAGATGTGTAGTTTTTCTTCTCTCCGTCGGCAAGAGGGCTCCCTCAGAAACACTTGGTCCAGGCCCACTGCGGCCCATCACAATGAGTCCAGATGTTTTCACGGCGGTCTGTCCCTGGTCGACGCAGTAACACTCTCGACCAGGAGTGTGAAACAACAATTCACAGGGCACCATTCTGGACCACAAGGACAATATAATGGACTCCTTTCATGCCAGGGAAACGGGCTGGGCTGCGGCACACGGCTGGTCTCATGGAGTCGTGTGGAATATTAAAATATCTCAGCAAAGGACAGGAGGCCATAAGCTGGATGCAGATGTACACTCCTTGTTATCAGAATGCATAATGTCCAATGTTAAATGATCAGGAAATGAGAATGGGTGTTAATAGTAAAATAATAACAGGAGTGTCCCTTTTTACGGAGCATTGCACAGCCCCAGACATGCTCTGGATTTCTAATGTAAGCTGTGTGTGTATTAAAGTCTTCGTGTGTGTGTGTGTGTGTGTGTGTGTGTGTGTGTCTCCTTAAGACCGGATAAACTGTAGATGTATCGGATGCTCATCTGATTGGATTTTTAATGAGGACAGTGGGACTGTCTGTCTGTCTGTCTGTTTTTCCATTTGTCTGTCCCTCTCTATTTAGACGGATAGGAAGACAGAATAGAGGAAGAGAGAAATTGAAAAAAATATATGTGGATTGGGGTGATCAAGGAACACATGGATGGAGGAAATAAAAGAATAGAGATGTGGAGAAAATCAAGGAATAGAGGGATGGAAAGATTCGAGGAATAGAGGGATGGAAGGATTCGAGGAACAGAGGGATGAGAGAGTTGAGGAATAGAGGGATGGAGAGAATCGAGGGGGAGAACAGAGCGTAGGGTAGGAGCATTGTCCTTATCAGCCAGCTCCAGAACCTACGTCCTGATGGGGCGGGGGGGAGTGGGTGGGTGTCCCTAATGGGACAGTGTGAGGGGAGATGAGGCCTGGCCTGACGGAGGCTGATTAGCCATCAACCCCACTACACACATCAAAGGGAGAGAGGAGGAGGGGGAGGAGGAAGGTGAAAGTCACCGTAACCTCCTCTCGCTCCCTGGGACCCAGGCGCCAGCGCACACCGACGGCCATCGTTCTCCTCAACCTTGAAAGGCTTTTGGGCTTTTCTGAATGAGGTTTCCCCCCGGAGTGCGTTCAAGCGGGCGAGGGGGTGAGGAGAGGGGGAGGAGAGATGATAAACAGACTGAGAGATGGAGGAAGGAAGGGGGAGGACAGGAGAGTCTGGGTAAGGACCAGAGATCCCACAGACCATCGTTTTCCATGTTAGAGGAATAATGAAATTGAACTCATGTTAACGACGTCTAGGAAAGGTCCTGCTGGTTATCACTGTGGAGGAATTACACCAGCCACACACACCAATGACCAGTCACTAAGTCCACTGTCCTCCCGTCCGTCCGAAACCGTGGTGGGCAGAGGAATGGCCGAAGTGTGACAAAGACTGCCTGGTTGCATGGAGCCCCTGTTTTTAAAAGGACATCTTTCCCAGACTTTAAATTCAGGTCCATTTCAAGTGCTGATTGGAAGGTTCTGGCAGTTATTTCCCAAATGTCATATTTTCCAGAAACAGAATCCACACTTTGTCTGTGTATCAACGGGTGAGTTATGCTAAAGTAAAGTAAAGTAAATATGACTTCGTTTGTTGAGACATTATCATTTAAATACTTAAAATATTCATCCTTTACAGGCACTGAAAATATGCCCTTCACAGACGTTCAAAAGTTGTCCTTTCAGGACATCAAAGTTCTGCTTTACAGTCATAGAAAATATTCTAATCAGATTTCACTCCTCAGAATTATAAAGAAATGGGGCCAAGTCCTAAGCAAGTCTTAATCTCAGATCAAGTCCTAAGCAAGTCTTAATCTCAAATCAAGTCCTAAGCAAGCCTTAGTCTCAGATCAAGTCCTAAGTAATGATGGGCGAATGTCAAGGGAATTCCCAAGTTTGTCAGCTCGGGTGGAATCAAGTCACAAATCCCTAATTTGGGTTTCAAGTCCTCCGGTCTATGATGTAGATTCCAATTTCAATGTAATTTCTATTTCTTGTCTTTCTAAACTGCAAGCCAGTCTGCTTTAGAACATTAACTCACTTTAGCTAGCTTGCTGGCTCAAACAATACATTTTTCCTCCTCTTTATGGGATTTAAACATTTGACAAAGTTGTTTCCTGTAATCGCATTGGTGTTTTTGGATGTTTTACAAACTGCAGTCTTTTTCTCACAACCAGATATAGATGAAGCCATTGTGACTGACTCAACCACAGTCTCTCTGAGTTAGTCACCTAGCTTCCACAGCCTCAGTTTAAGTAACATCAGTAATGTTGAGCGTTGTTATTTCCCTCCCATTGAATGGGTTTTGACGGCACGGTCCTAATTTTTTGTATTTCCCAGAATTCCATTTTGTATACAGTACAGGCCAAAAGTTTGGACACACCTTCTCATTCAATGCGTTTCCTTTATTTTCTTGACTAGTGGCATTGTAGATTCTCACTGAAGAAACTATGAATGAACACGTGGAATTATGTACTTAACAAAAAAGTGTGAAATAACTGAAAACATGTCTTATATTCTAGTTTCTTCAAAGTAGCCACCCTTTGCTCTGATTACTGCTTTGCACACTCTTGGCATTCTCTTGATGAGCTTCAAGAGGTAGTCACCTGAAATGGTTTTCCAACAGTCTTGAAGGAGTTCCCAG
>JACXGI010021376.1:0-10245 GCA_016801175.1 Esox masquinongy | reverse complement strand
GGACACAGAGCTCTGTGAACAGCCAGCCTCTTTAGCAATGACCTTTTGTGTCTTGCCCTCCTTGTGCAAGGTGTCAATGGTCGTCTTTTGGACAGCTGTCAAGTCAGCAGTCTTCCCCGTGATTGTGTAGCCTACAGAACTAGACTGAGAGACCATTTAAAGGCCTTTGCAGGTGTTTTGAGTTAATTAGCTGATTAGAATGTGGCACCAGGTGTCTTCAATATTGAACCTTTTCACAATGTTCTAATTTTCTGAGATACCGAATTTGGGGTTTTCATTAGTTGTCAGTTATAATCATCAAAATTAAAAGGAATAAACACTTGAAATATATCAGTCTGTGTGGAATGAATGTATACATTATACAAGTTTCACTTTTTGAATGGAATTACTGAAATAAATCAACTTTTTGATGATATTCTAATTATATGACCAGCACCTGTATGTTTTGGGGATGGAGGAAATGGGGCTGGGGAAAAGTCAAAGGGTTTTACATCTCAGGGAACAGGAAGGATGAGAGCAGGCAAAATGCCCATGGCTTTCACATGGGGGTGTACCTAAGGCATGGCATTTCTTTCAGCTACACAGCATGCATATGTATATGTATATTTAAAGGGCCATTGGTTGTGAATAGAATATATGATTACAAAGACTGTGTTATTATTACATTTTCCCATGTTGTGTCTGGCCTTCAGGGATCATGGCATTCATGTGTCAACATTTTTTTCTCAGAAATGATTTGCTCACTCCTTGAGAGGAGCCAGAGACTTGTATAGATCCACTAAGTCTCTCCTATCCTCCTTCCCTCCCATCCAAACAAAGGCTACCCATGTGCCTGAGTCAGACATTGTCAATAAAGTGAGCACACACACAAACACACACGCTGTTTCAGTCAGGTAGTCAGTCACTACTTTGACCGCCCAAGGCTGCTTCAGACTCTCTAGCAGAACACTGAAATAAGAGTACAAGGAATAATCGCAAAGGACCAGAAATACAAAACGGGGCCACAAATACAGGCATCTATACCAGTCACCCCTGCTGACCAAGGAGGGGGTGTATGTGTTGTGTAATTGTACATGTTTCTTTGGCTGTAGAACAGGATTTTCCTGCCCTGGATTGATATTTATGACTGCACCCGACTGTTATTTCCTCCAACTGATGCCTGGGATTTCCTGAACCTGGAGTTCAACAGCTGACCCATACAAGCCTGGAAACCCTAAATTGAGGACCTGCAATAGAACTAAAGGTACTGCTTTAATTTTTACTTTTTTGTAATATCCTTAAATTCAGAGGAAAATCTACACCTTCATTTGACAAATATGAAATAAATTCAACTTTGTACTGCCATAGGACTGAATCAGGAAAGCCAACATTAAATTGCACATTTTGTATTATTTTGTGGGGAGGAGGCAATAAGAGGTGGGTAGTCTCCGTCGAAAGACAGCATTCAATCTTGATTCTCCAATGGTTTAACACAAAAGACTCAAGTTTTCAGACGACAGCCGTGTCTTTCAGGAACCACGCGCTGCTCTGTGGGTTTTGCGTGCGCAATAGCTGCCCATACGTTGGTGGAGCACTCCAGATGACTCTTCCTCACACATTCCAGGACGTCGGCGTTAATCGGAGCTGGACATGGAGATAATTTAATTTAAGGTAATTTATTGTATTGTAATTATACCAACGTTAAATATGTTCTTGCAGCAATAATCTTACATATGTTTAAGTATGTTGGCTATATCCGTAGGCTACTGTGCGCCAGCGGTTTGATAGGTTGGTTTTAATATGTTATAATATGTTATACTTTAGGTTTAATAAAGGAGCAGTCTGGAGTTGCTACAATCTGCAGTCTCAAATCAAGGTTCAAACTATAATTTTCATATGAATGATCTATCCTAGCATCCGTTGGTCTGTCTATGAATGTCAGAGTGGTTAGTCTATATTTCTCCAGTCCCATCCTTCAGTTGTTTACAGAACTGGGGCGGGAGCATACCTTGTAAATGCTTTAACTGTGGATTCCAGCTTTAATGTATTTTACAACTATTAACACACATTTCCTGCATGCAAGTGGGTAGGTTTGGTTTGAAAATTGATGTGAATAGTTTTTTTTAACCATGCTATCTATATTACTGCGCTAGGTGTTGCTAAAATCTTGAGCGTGCACGCATAAACGCGCACGCGCTCAAATACACTACATACAGTAGGGCAGACGTTTCAAAAAACAGATTTAGGTTTATTGAAACTCAGTAATTTTTTCTCAGACTAACACCAGCATACTTATTAACTGCATTTAAACTGCATTTTTGATTACAGTTAACAACAGTTTAGCTGTCTACAAAAGTAGACACTGTAGCTTAAAGTAGACACTTTAGCTTAATGTAGACACTGTAGCTTATCAATGGATTTTACTGTAAATTATTTAGTCACACATGTTGACAATCTTTGATCAATGGGTAATTCTGTAGTTTGATATTTTCATCTTCTGATTTGTGAGGACAATACGTACCATGTTACACTCAGTAACTCCTGACTAGCATATGGGAGTCACTTTCTCACAGATGTTCTATAACATTGCAGTGCAAAGGTCACTTAAAGGTAACATGAAAAAAATAGTTTGAGGGAATTCAGCCATGACAAAGCAAAACAGCTAATTCATACCAGAGCTGAACAGACATGAAGAGACTCCAAATTAACTGTGTTTCTCTCCCCCTGGCTCCATCTTTAGCTCAACAGGATCAATTATTCACACGGGCATAATTTAGCAGCCTATCATGATGAGGATAGAGGAAGAGAGACTCCTGCTGTTTCTTCTTTTGCTGCTGGTCTCCTTCCTGCAGAGGGTTCAGTCTGCCAAGTCCTCCCATCACCATGATTCTCGCCGCCATCCACGAGAGCACCAAAATCATCGGCCCCAGAATATCACACTGGCCATCATCCTACCACAGAAGAACACTGCTTACCCCTGGGCCTGGCCCCGTGTGGGGCCAGCTGTGGACCGAGCCATCAGCACTATCAACGCTGACCCAACGCTCCTCCCCGATCATCACCTGGTTTACGTGTTTGAGAACAGTGAGAACGAGCAGGGCATCTGCTCCGAGTCCATCGCCCCCCTTATGGCAGTAGACCTCAAGTTTGCGCACAACCCCTGGGCGTTCATTGGGCCAGGCTGTGTGTATACCTCATCACCAGTGGGCCTCTTCACAACCCACTGGGATATCCCCATGGTAACCGCTGGTGCCCCGGCTGTGGGCTTCAATGGCATCAACTTGTACCCGTCCATTACCAACACGGGCCCCACACACAAGAAGCTGGGCACTTTTGGCCTCCACATCTGCAAGCACTTTGGCTGGCAGGAGCAGCTGCTGCTCATGTTCAGTGACGACAAAACCGATGACCGGCCATGCTACTTTGCAATTGAGGGGCTTTACACAGAGCTGAAATCGAACAACATCACCACAATGGACCTGGTGTTTGATGAGAACGTCGTGCCAGTCAACTACTCTGACCTGCTCCACACCATCAACCAAAGTGGCCGAGGTGGGTCCCCTATATTCGCTACACTTTGTTACAACTTTATATTTTAAATATTATTAAATTACCCAAGTCATTAAGTAGGGCGCTGCAGTATGCTTTCCTTTCATTTCCCTGGAACTTATTTGAATCATATGCCTAAAAAGAATATGATTATGAAGATGGTTATTGTAATATTGAATGAAATAGAGATTGACTAAATAAATAAAACATTTTCATATGAACTAGCAAATGTAAATGTATGTTACCCCCCTGTGTAAAAGAGTGATTGCCCTCACATGCCCATATGTAAAAAAAAAATTGTCTTGCTGCATGACCCAGGTGCACTTACTGTATGCACATGCACAAATGATCTGATACAGAATATAATTTATGATTCTGATGACATCATAAAACTCATAACATCACACGAACATCACCACTATGTTTGACTGTTGGCATAACGTTCTTACAGTAAATATGTACAGTACCAGTCAAAAGTTTGGACACCTCATTCAAGGGTGTTTCTTTATTTATACTATTTTCCATATTGTAGAATAATAGTCAAGACTATCAAAACTATGAAATAACATAATCATGTGGTAACCAAAAGCGGACAATATAGAAAATACACTACGGATCAAGTTGCCTTTTTCCCGTACCTACTGACACAGACATCTCTCCCCGAACAAGTGTGAGACCCGGGGATCATTAGGTAAGGGCCTTATTAGTCAGTGGCCTTTCAAACCTGTGAAATGGCCTTGTTAGTGATTTGCAGTTAGTAAACCATTTTTATTTTTAGAAAGTCTCTACAGTTGGCGAAATGTGCGCGCCTCCCTCGCAACTGAAAAACCTAACTACTTCAATCTAATGCATAAGAAATACTATCTTTGAATGCCTAGAAGTTGTTACTGTACTTCACTGAAAACCACATTTTACAAGTTTAAAACATTTCAGTAATAGCCTCCTATTGTGAATGAGAGGCTTGTAAGTATTGACTTGAGTTTTAGTTTTGCTAATTACCGGCAGTGGTTCATGGGGTGATCTGGACGTTACTGATGCAAATGAATGAAATTAGTCTAAATATTTGTGCTTTTCACTGAACAACAATAAGAACAAAGTCAGTAAAAATATTTGAACTTCTCATCATCTTTATTGGCCACATTAAAATTTAGCATGCCAAAGCACAAGGTCTTTACTAAGATTTTAATAGCTAAATCAACCCGAGAAAAAACTAATATTAAAAGAAAGTATGTTATCATAATGTTCTCTGCAAGGTCATTGCTGTAGATATGGATGTATTCTTGGCATGCTAACTTGGTACAAAAGTGCTCTAAGGTGTAGGCATAAAGGCATTGTTAACAAAACACCTCGAGACCCAATGCTGTGTCCCAGTGCTAGTACAGTAGCCTAATCATAGATGTTAGGGACAGCAATCTGAACATACAATGTAATTACTAAATTAATCTTTATGTAGAAATAAACTAACATGCCAAATATTTCTTTTACTCTAATGATTATATAAGATGATTTGGTTTCCACCCCAAAAAATATTACACCAAATCGTTCCACCAACTGAAAGAATCAATTGCCCCAGTGCCTCCAGTGAAAATAGTGCATTGCCAATTATTGCCTATAGTGAGTCTACACCCCTTAAACCTTTTCAAAAAATGTCATTAGTGATTTAGTTTCATGCATTTACATGTCGATTCTTTTCAATCTGCAACCCTGTTTCCAAAGTTGGGACGCTGCATGAAATGCAAATAAAAACAGAATGCAATGATGTGCAAATCATTTATCCCTAAATTTAATTGAAAATAGTACAAAGACAAAATATCAAATGTTGAAACTGAGTAAGCCAGCGACATCGCGCGCCGGAGGGGGTGATGTTGGTTCAGAAGCAGATGTACATGTGACATGCGACATCTCGTCCGTCCATAGAATTCAGCTTGTACCGTTTTGTAAAGAATATATTTATTGCCAAATCTATCTCTGCAAGCTCGAGTCTTCTTCAATATGTGTTGGAAAATGTATCGAAATGTAAACATGCCCTAAACTATATTAAAAAAAATTCTGTCAATTACTTTTTGACAAGGGAACCATGATGCAGTTAGCTTCCATTAGTGCTACAAAAAGACAATATAGTTATTATTCTCTACTGATTGACTTGTTAAGCGTGGCCATTAGCATTTGAACCCTGCCACAAGGGCATGATTGTGCCTGCAGCCTTAGCAGAAATATGAGCCGATCGAGGCTAAGCAGACTAGATATCTTACTGCTGCATATTATAGTGATGATGATCAGCTCTGAGGACAGACAGTCATTAAGTGATACAGCAGTTCTATGGACCGCCTCTGATTCTTTCTGTTTTATTAGTCGTATGTGATGTGTTTTGGTTCAGTTTGCCTTTTGCTGCCTGTGAGGAAATGGTTAAAGCATGGACAGAGCAAATATGATTTACTTCTTCTCTGTCACTTTCTTTGGAAAGTGAAGTGAGTCAACAAAAAGATAAGTCTCTCAATTAGTTCCCTGTGAGCTTCCTTTTACCGTTCCCACATGGGTTTAAAGAGAAGACATTAACAGTGGTCAAGATCCCTGCTACCTTATAAGGGTACTGCATTTAACATATCAGATCTGTAGGTATTTTTTGATAAATGTTGTCATTAGGCTACTTTCCTTGGAATTATGCTTTCTGTTATTCTTCAGTTGATCATATTTAACCAGAGGTAAGCAAATTATGGACTTGGTCAAATTTGGGAATAGTTTGAATAAAATTGCTAATCCATGTCCTGAAACGGATTCAATATAGTAATATTTTTGTTAAAAAAATTCCAAATTCACATGCGACAGGGTTAGATTTTTTAGGACCTTTGATTAAGTTGTCTGACACAAGGAGATCTGTTAGGAAGGCCACGTTAGTTGGAAGTATAGTGATGGAGTGCAGTTAACCTGTGTGTGCAGAGTCATGTTTATGTATTTTGGTTGAAGTGTCTGTTTAGCATTAACAGTGGGCAAATGTTTAACCTGATGATTGTTGTAGACACATGCTTTTCATTGCTCATACACTTGCTGTGACAAAGCCATCATACTGGATGCAATGGATCATAAAATTGGGGCCAATGTAAAATCATGTTGGTAGGCCCTATCTTGCTGATTAAAAAGGCTCCTATGGGTTAAACCCCCATATGGCCCAGTTGGGAATATAAAAGTATCTTAACTCCCACTGTATTTATCACCAAATCTATGCTTGCAACATTTTACAGCTGCATTTAGTAGAATTCCAATGGAAGATTTATAGTGGAAAGTAGGAAGTGAAAGTGCAAAAATACTTCCTGTTTATGTACGTTATTGTAACTCTGTTCTGTCAATGCACACAATTAGCAGCCAATGTGTATTTTGTTGTGGTGTTTGTCAGTTGGTATCGAAACAGAGTGTGGTTTGAGGATCATTAGACATGCTTCAAATTCCATACAATGCTTAGCACTTGTGGAAGTTGTTTTGATAGCTCTGACAGAGAAAACCCTAAGAGCACAAACACAAATCTCACTTCAGGTATAAAACAATGTGGAAACAAACAGAGTGGGATTGCAAATGGTTTGCATGTAGGAAGGTCTATGTGTGTGTGGTGGTAAGAAATAATGTAACACCCCAAGACCTCTCCCGAACCTGCTGTAAAACACACCTGCATCAATGCTGCCACCTTTTCCTCAGATCTCACCCAGACAGATGGAGCAGACAGTATGTCCACCCACTTGACCACATCTACTGCCATCCTCAGGGACCAATAAATAAATAGTCTCCTGGTGTTTTTGTTAGCTTCAGTGACCACAATAATTGAAGGTTTGGATGATTAGGCAGTGTTCAGGGTACATTCACCAAGCATGCGGAAAGTCTGGGCCCCCCCTCGCACACAAATAATTAAGTTCCTTTAATTCGACACACTTTGGCATACCTGTTTTTCTAATTTGACCACAGAAGATGATTGAATGAGTCATCCTTCTGTTTTTCTCAGGCCCAGTGACAACCAGCTTGATATTGGATATTTTCTCTCCTCTAACCTAAACTAATACAACTAGGCTAATACAAGTATTGAAAATTGTAGCAAGTGGATAGGTTATGTATGTGTTTTGTTACTTCATTTTAAATATACATGGAGTGGGCTTAAAAGTGTTGAGTATGGCGTGTAGATAAGTGTTGGAAAATAATCCTTATTTAACTGCATGAAACTCTGATGCACTGATACAACAGTATGTGAAAAATAATTTCTGTATGCACTGTAAATTACTAAGTACTCATGAATCCTCACAATAATCCCTAAATCACAAACCCCCTGTATACACTGATCTCCAGCTGTTGTTCTTCTCTGTGCCACCTCCATCTTGCTCTTCTCTTTACTCTCCTCACCCCAACCTCCACCGTGGTCGTGATCAGTTCTATTTTTGGACTGGCTGATGTAGGGCAAGGCTCCACTGGTGGAACAATTTCATTCCAATTCATCTGTCTAATGAGAAACTCTCTCAGCCATACAGTAAAGATAATCACTTAAAAAGACCATCAAAGAAAGGTTGTCCTTGGTCCTAAAGGCTCCTGCATACTAGGTGTGATTTAGCAGATCTTAGGCAGGCAGAAGGTAATGTGCTATGCTCACATACTCCCCAAATCCCTGGACTTGTAGAAGAAAGTAGTAAAATGACTGGTGTCAGTCCTCCTGGAGCCACTGTAGTGACAAAATAACAACATGAAAATAACAGAAACACCTAACGGAATAATAATATTGAGGACATGATGAGGAGTACCCTTTGATTTCAGAACAGCTACAGTCCTTCTTGGAATGCTGTCATACAAATCCTCAACTGTGCTTTTTGTATGCCATTTTTGTATGACTCTTTTATTGCTGACACATATGTACTGATAATTGGCAATCAACCTAATATGACTTATGTAGCTGTTTGTAATTGTGATTTAATTACTTAAAAGTTACAGTCCTTTTCCATGTGGTGTTTCTGTATCCTCTAGCCCCTGTAGCCAATAACACTGTCACATTCAGCCCTGGACCTGGTGGGGAACTGTCAGGGCTACCTGAGAAAATTGTTTAACGCTTTATCTGGGAAGAAAGTGTATATTTGTTATCAAATCCCTATTTAACATGAGAACAAATACAAATAAACATGAGTGCAAAAAAGTTAAAAAGTATTCAGTAAGTTGTCCAAAAGTTAATTAATATGGGTAATTGGTAATTGAGATGGATAGAATAAATTTAATTAACTGGGCAAGACAGAAGACAGAGTTGAACACCCAAAAAGCTATATGCATCTGATGAACAGTACTTAAAGGTCAGAAGGAAATCCAAGTTTTGAGAAAGCTGTTTTGCAGTCTCTTCTGCAAAACGTTTTTCTAACCCCAACACACCCTACAAGGCCAATTCTTCTAAGACTTTTCCTCATTGTTGAAACGTGCAGTATTTTAGTACCAAATTACTTTCCCAGATGCCTAGCAAGCACTTCACTTTTTCCCTGTTGGTTTGCCTATCCTACATGGAATGTAGACATTCACTGTCCCTTCAGGACCCTAGCTGTCCCATTCTTTGATGTGTACCACAGGTTGGTGACAGTGTACCATAGTTTGGTGACAGTGTACCACAGGTTGGTGACAGTGTACCATAGGTTGGTGACAGTGTACCACAGGTTGGTGACAGTGTACCATAGGTTGGTGACAGTGTACCATAGGTTGGTGACAGTGTACCACAGGTTGGTGACAGTGTACCATAGGTTGGTGACAGTGTACCATAGGTTGGTGACAGTGTACCACAGGTTGGTGACAGTGTACCACAGGTTGGTGAAAGTGTACCACAGGTTGGTGACAGTGTATCACAGGTTGGTGACAGTGTACCATAGGTTGGTGACAGTGTACCACAGGTTGGTGACAGTGTACCATAGGTTGGTGTGGTTACATTATTCTGTGTTTGTAGACTATTGTATCTGCAAGTCATTGCCCAAAGTTTAGGCTAGAGTATATGAGCAGTCATGGCATACATTTCTGGGGCCTCAACATCCTTTTTTGTTGTTTGTTTTTAGAAACATAGTTTAACAAACACTCCATTTACTTTTGTGATTATGTAATCTACCAAATTTCTACACTCCTGGCTCTACTCAAACTCCACTGTGCTCACATAATCTGGCTCAGACATGCTTGATTAATTCACAAAGTCATCAGAAAGCATTGTGGTGTGCTGTGGTGTTTAGCACATCAAGTCAATTAGTGCAGAGATTCTGTGATGTTTCTTGATTGGTTTGTTCAATATAATGACTTTAAGGATTTCTTCCCCCATGAAGGCCTAGGTCCAATTGCCATGGTTCATCATTGCCTGGATAACTATCCTTTTAAAAATGCATGTTCTTTTAACCCATACCCAGATAATGTTGTAAATGTGTCCTATATTTTATTTTTTGCCGAAGTTAAAAACATTATTAAAAAAAACACAGATAAACTCAAGGTTGTAATTGCCAGAATTTGTGACCGTGTAAAAAACAGATCAGATCCACGTCCAGAGGAGTTCAAACTTACAAATCAATGGTTTGGATTAGCTAGGGATGGATCAGCTGACTAACAATAATTCTAATGACATTCATTTTCCATTGATTCATAAAAAAAATGACTGGTATACACCCAGACCATTCTACTGCTGGGTACACCCAGACCATTCTACTGCTGGGTACACCCAGACCATTCTACTGCTGGGTA
>JACXGI010021375.1:0-10245 GCA_016801175.1 Esox masquinongy | reverse complement strand
ACCCATAACATCACCACAGCCCTGGCTTCAGACCCATAACATCACCACAGCCTTGGTTTTAGACCCATAACATCACCACAGCCCTGGCTTCAGACCCATAACATCACCACAGCCCTGGCTTCAGACCCATAACATCACCACAGCCCTGGCTTCTGACCCATAACATCACCACAGCCCTGGCTTCAGACCCATAACATCACCACATCCGTCTTTAGACCCATAACATCACCACAGCCTTGGCTTCAGACCCATAACATCACCAGGGTCCTGGCTTCAGACCCATAACATCACCAGGGTCCTGGCTTCAGACCCATAACATCACCACACCCGTCTTTAGACCCATAACATCACCACTGCCTTGGCTTCCATCCATAACATCACCAGGGTCCTGGCTTCTACACATAACATCACCACAGACTTGTCTTCAGACCCATAACATCACCACAGCCTTGGCTTTAGACCCATAACATCACCACAGGGCTGGTTTCTTTATTTGTAATTCGGGATACACGGCTGCAGGAAGATGATTGGATTAAGCTGACAAGGGCCAAACGCGAGTCTGTACGCAAAAGATCCGGATTAAACGTGCCCATCAGCAGTTGGGGACAGGTGACCTGCGCGGCGCCCATCGACAGTTATGGTCAGGTGACCTACGGCCATCGGTATTTTACATAGCCAAAGGCTTAGAATAATCATTTTAATACTGCACAAATAACCAAAATGTCAGGCTACACTGTCAAACGGAAAATCGAAGCTCTAATTTTTCATTATGTTGTGTTGATGGCCTTTCCATCTTCGATGTAGTACGCGCTGTAAGAGGAGTTGCCCGTTATCTTGCTGTCATTCTTCAAAATCGCATTTTACATGGCCTATCAAAACTACACATCATATTTCCACATGGCAGCCTTTCTCCATTTACCGAGTTCTATATCGGATCATTTTAATTTGTTAAATTTCTTTATTTGCCATGAAACTCAATAGCTAGCATTACAGCACACGCACACAGTACACGCGAAAATTGCTTCATCACGTCTTGTGGGTATTAGCCGCAGAGGTAAAATAATTACGTAGACACTTCTGCCCAAGTGCGTTCCGCGCATCGTGCAATAAGCTCTGCACCAGGTTAACTGCAGTTCCGTTTATGCATGAACAAACCGGGGTTTGTAGATCAAAGCCTAGGCTTGCGCACTTACAGCTCGTACCATACAGCAATAGCTAAACTTTGGACACTAGAATTTGGCGCCTTGATTCGGCCAACCTGTATAGCCTTTCCTGGCTGTAGAAAATGCACGCAGGATCGGGCACACGTTGCAACTAATAAGCAACTAATTCTAATAAGAAATATTTTTAATTCGATGTTTACAACTTAGACTACATCACCCTCCCCCTAAAAAATATGAAACCCTCCCCCAGGCAAAAATAAAAAACATCACCCTCCCCTATTTTCCTCCGGGTACCAATCACAATTGCTAACCGTCCCTTATTGATATGAATTGGATAAAAAATATGAAATGCAGTTTGTTAGCCGTTTGGTTCTTTAGACCTGTCTTTTTACACAGCAGAACTGTGATGCTTTTGTAAATAGTTGACTGTCCGTCCTGGGTACACTTCATGTTTGTCATGAAGACTAATCAAAATTTGATAGAAGACCTGATTGCAAACAGTCTAGACTCTAGTGCAATTTAAACTTTTTCGGCTGGGACATTTTTTTTCTGAAATCATTTCTACTGAACCGCATTTTCCCCTTTCTTTCACGAATAACCAAATGAGGAAGTATATTCGAAATGTTAATTTTTAAACTTAATCAGGAACATTAGTCATTCTGACCCATAATAAAGATCTGCACTCTTCTTTTTTGTTTAGTTATTTTTGCTACCTATGCATTTCTCCATTAGGGGTGCGAACACGAAATTAAGACCATTAGCCTTCATGAGGAATGTTTCATAGCGAGCGAAAAATTTGTTCGTTCATACTTCTAAATCTTAGATTTTATTGAACAGAGTTTTCAGGCGGCCCATTATCGGATGCTTTTATTGGTTTCTCGGCGTTGCCTTAATGCACTGACCATGCTGCAAAATCAGCGATTGGTGGTTGATTTCTGGACAGTTCTGCTGTAGTCATTGCATATATTATGGTCATTGCAGTTTTCCTAATTATAGTCTACATATAGACTATAAATAGGAATTTTTGTATACGGCGATTTAACAGCAACAAGTGTTCGTGTTTGTATGTCCATCCCACAAATTCACGCTCTGGCCAATGACTCCGCTGGGGAGCAGTCGGACGCACGCGTTTATTTTTAGAGCGTGCGTAACTAAGTTTATCCCTCCACTTATCGTTACGTCACAACCTGTAACATTAACCGTTTTTTTCTCTTTCCCTGGCGGATTTAAAACAAAGGTGTCGGGTTAGGGCTGCTGTGGCTATAAAGGGAGATAGGCAGACACGGTGCACAGAACAAAGTCTGAAGGTAAGGTAATAACGCATTTATATTAACTTTTTTGTAGCCTTCTACTTTTTTGTTGGGTAGCGTTGCGTTTCCGAAGTATTTTCTTGTTTAATACTTTTATACTTTCAAGCGGTATGGCTAATTAGTTGATAATTTAAATAATAAATCAGTTATTAATGCACATGCCTGGGAATTAACATTTTCTCCCAGCGTTACACTAATTCATGGAATACATTAAATTTATATTCTATGTTGTCTTGGTAATTGTTGGCCATTTATCACTAAACTATAATTCTGATTTGAACATAGCTTCAGTTTTCTACTTAACTTTCCTCCTTCACTTTTAGGTGGTTAAAAAATTGCTAAAATGACAGTTAGCTCGGAGTCGTCTGAGAGACTCATGAGCTGTGAGCGCTTCTCTCCTGGCTCCTCTCATCTGTTCAACGCAGAAACGGAACGCAACAGGGGACTCTGCAAGAGGTTCAGGTTAGCAGCCTAGTAACTAACCGCACCATCCCTGCTTACCTGGCCTACCAATAGAGGCAAACGGATCTTTCTAACTAAGTACATGTTGACTTTCTTTACTGACACTTTAATGTAGGCAGTACAGCTCTGTTTGATTGTTTTGAGTAGTCTTGATTAGTAACCTTTTCAATTTTGGTATTACAGAGCTACAGTGATTCAAATGATCCCCACTTCATTTAAGTAGAGAGACAGAGAGCGATGGAGAAGTTCTTTTGTGGCTCTGTGTTGTGTTTGTGTGTGATGTTGGACGTCACTCTAGGAAAAGCATCTTTATAAGGAGCGATGGAACAGCAATGTGGAGAGATAGATGAGTGTTAGAGTGGATGAAGTCCAGCCTCCTGACGCCCACACTCTTTAATGCTGCCTCCCTCACTCTCTGCTGCCTATAAAACCTGGAGCCACTGGCTCTACAGGCCAGACACACAAACACACAGACAGGCTGAACACAGAGCAGCTAGAGAGTCAGGTCCTGTTGTCTCCTCCAGATTGACAGCCTCATTCAACAATTGCTTCCATAGGCACCACAGTAGCTCTCCCATGACCCAGCTCCAATAATCTTTACTTTAGCAAGTTCCTCAGTTTTTAAGGAGGCTCTACCCCAAGGACCAGACTTTGGGACGTCTCTCAGCGTATCAAGTAGCTGCTTTTTAGTAGAGAAAGACTGAGAAGATTGTTGACTTCCCTGCACTCTGTTAGTTCTTCCATCTTGCGTTGTCCTGTCCTGAGCAGTTGCCATGGTGTTGTTCCACAGGTCGACTAAAGGCGCGTCTAAAGCCAGAAGGGATCAGATCAATGAGGAGATCAGAAACATGAGAGCTTTGCTCCCCATCATCCAGGACGACCAGGAGAGAATGTCCTACCTCCATAGCATGGCCGTCATCACAGCATACATCAGGAAGAACCTTCTCTACCAGGGTGAGCACTCAACATCCACAAGATGGGACACTTTCCTATAGAAAAACCACGGTAGACGATCCTCCTGTTCTAGAATAAAACCATGGTGGATGATCACAGTGTTCTTTTCTGGAATAACACCATGGTGAACGATCACAGTGTTTGTTTTCGGTGCTACACTTTCTGACTATTTACTTCTGGATTTATCAATCATTCAAACATCTGTTATAAACCCATTTTACATCGGCAATTGTCACAGAGTGCTTTACAGATACCCTGCCCAACACCCTAATCTGCAAGCTGTGCAGATACAGAACACATGAATACAGAGGGGCTGGAACCCCCCCCACCATCCCAGAAGGAAATTCAGTTTCAGACATTGAAATAGGGTTAAATTCTGACTACCCTGTCTTTACAGTGGAGGCCTACTGCCCAAGGTCTTGTATCAGAACCAGCCAGGAGTTCTCTGTGATTTTTCTAATCCTGAGTTGTTTCTTCCTCCATGCAGGACTCTCAGCTTATCAGAGCCATCTTGCATCCTCTTTCCCCTCCTCTGCTGTCTGTCCTCCTTACGACTCCTTCCTCTCGGCACTGCAAGGTTTCATTGTCGTCCTCTCCTCCCAGGGCAGGCTGGTCTACGTGTCGGAGAATGTCTCTGATTACCTGGGACTCTCTATGGTGCGATCCTACCTGAACATCCTGGTTTACATGGCTAGTCTTGACATACAAATGGAAGAATGAGCTCATATCTGCTCTCTTTCTTAATGAGGTTTTTGTAACTAATGCTGTGTATGTCTATGTACTTATCCTCCTATTCTCCAGGTTGATGTTCTTCAGGGAGATACCTTCTACGACATGGTGGAGACACAGGACATAGAGACTGTGAGGTCACACCTGGATGTAGACAGCATAACATCAACTGGTAAGACACAGTATTGCTCAATGTAAAAGTAACCTCCAATTATGTCAACCAATGATTTAGGAGCTCTTTGGAAAACTAAATGATGGAAGAGACTGATGTTATGAAACTGTTCCCTGTGTAGAGAGGAGTTTTGTGTGTGGGATGCACACCTCCAAGGCTTTCAGATTACTGCATGGTCACTGCTCCATGCTGGTCCAAGGACGTTACCAGGAAGTTCTCCGACCCCCTTCCGTGTCTTCCCCAGGCCAGAGCCCCCCTCTGGAGACAGTGTTTGTAGGCCTGTGTACCCCCACAGTGAACCGCCTCCACAGTAGCACCTCCTCCTGCCGCTCCTCCTTTGACAGCCTCCACAGGCCAGACATGAGCTTCACTGGCGTGGATGACAGTGTTATCTTTCACCTGGGCTACTCATCAGAGGAGCTGATTGGTCGATCGTGGTACAGCCTCCTCCATCCTGAAGACCTCCCCTTTACTGCCTGCTCACATAAGAGCCTGAGTAAGTACTAAATACTACATGTAATAATAATACATAGTACTACAGAATACTGCACAATATTGTATGGTAGTATTATAACTTGTTCATGTGTTTATAATAATACTACGTAATACCATATAATACATTATCCTTAATAATGCTATGTAGGGGCAGCAGTGGTCTCAAGTTTTGGGTCAGTATACGACAGGCAGACAAAGTGGAAACCCTGTCGTTTTGTCACACATAACCCTCACTGTTACTAATAATGTGTTCTTAATATACTTAAAATAGGGTAAACAAAACGAAAATAATCAAATATTATACTATATTATGACACATTATTCTACATTAAACATTGTAAACAAATATTTTTAACATGCAAAATAACAACACAAGCGTGTTCTTTAGACATCAGACTAAGATGTAGCAGCTTGTGTTAATGTCTGTTCCTCTGTCTGTTCCTCTGTTCCTCTGTCTGTTCCTCTGTTCCTCTGTCTGTTCCTCTGTCTGATCCTCTGTCTGTCCCTCTGTCTGTTCCTCTGTCTGTTCCTCTGTCTGATCCTCTGTCTGTCCCTCTGTCTGTTCCTCTGTCTGTTCCTCTGTCAGTGCAGGCAGATGAGGGCTGTCACACTGAACTGGTTTTCAGACTCCAACACAGTGACCTTACCTGGCCATGGATTTATACGAGAGCTGCTAAGCATTCTGGCGACCAGGAAGTGAGCTGCACCAACTACATAATCAGGTAGGAGGTGCTCTCAGTGTTTGGACCGCACTGTATGATGTCATTATATGAGGATGTGGGGGATTGGACTGATTAATATTCTCTATCCCTTCACAGTGAAACAGAGGCCATGTTTCTGAGACAGATCCACAGCAACACCATCATACCCAGTCCTCAGATTCACTGCCCCTCACCCTCTCCTCAGTTAGCCCAAGCCGTGGCCCTGAAGAGACCCAGTGCTTCCAGCCAGTCCAGCAGTGGGCCTGGGAGAGAGGAGCCCAGGGCTGACACCACCAGAACCTCCTCTCTGGATGTCATGAGAGACAGCCCTGCCTCATTTTCCACTCCTCCCTACAGCCCTGCCTCTTATAGCCCCTCCAACTCCTCCTGCTACTCCCCAATGAGGTTGGAGGGGTCAGTCTTTCTACTCGGCTATACAGAGACCTCCCATGGACCTGTAACCTCCTCCGCTGACCAGGACGTCTTCAACCTGACCAACACCTTCTCTTCACAATCCTGCCCTCCATCTCCCCAGTGGGATTTCCCAGCATTCTCTGCAGATGCCCGACTAGTCCCGGAGTGCTTGCCTGTTTCCGACATGTTAGAGAGTTCAGCTGACTGTACCATCTCCATCCACACTGAAGACCTACCTGCATACCTGTCAGCTCAACCAACAGAGGGCGCCACCAGTCCATATCACATGCACCACCGCGTTCCCCAGGGTGTTTCTCCTTCTATTGGAGGCCTGTTGACCCCTAACCCCTCCCCAACCTCTGACCTGTCATTTCACTACAGTACAAGAGAACAGGCAGAGATCAGCATCCTAGCCCAGCAGATCTCCTCTCTGGCTTCCAGCTTCGACATGGGCCCTGTCCAGACCCCAAGTCAGGCTGTGCCAATGTTGGAGCCTCTTCCTTGGGCACAGCAACAGGCTCAGTCCCCTGTCCTGGATGAGGGAGTTTTTCATAGTCTCCTGAAGGATCTGGGCATGGTTCAGGGCCCTGGGTGTCTGTCCCACTGCTACCTGCCCCAGGATCCCTGTCCAAACACGGCTTTATCTTCTCTGGGGGACCTTCTACCCATAGAGCCATCACCCCTGTCTCTTCCCCTCCCACTGGAGTACTCCTTCCCTCTCTGTCTGTCCCTTCCCATCGAGGGGTCCCACCCAGCCCATGGCAGCCTGGATCTCTGCACGATGCGGACAGGATGCCACAATGACATATCTGAGTTGCATCAACTCAACCACCACCTGCAGCACAGCCTTCAACAAGGTGATTAGAACAATATACACTTATACAATACATAAAACACTATATAAACTTATTTAAATTACTATATAGACATACATAAAACATTATATAGGTATAAATAAAATACAATATAGACATACATAAAACACTATATAGACATCTGTGTTGGGGGTAATGCGTTACAAACACGTTACAATAGTGAGACGACTTTTTAACGGTAACGTAACGCGTTAGTTATTTAATTTAAGTAATCCCTTGCTAGTTATTTTTTTATAAATAATACATTACTCAGTTTCCCTCAATGCAACCAACATAGCTTTATGTAGCGTTTACACGATTTTCCTGAATCATTTCAAAACAGATTTAGTAATTATCCACCTCTGAATAGAGTCATGAAACATTAATGTATTATGCACATTATTGGAAAGAGATTTCAAATTGCAGTTTTCTTTTTGAGAAGGAATGTTATCAGTATTTTTGTTCTTCGTTGTTCACTGCAATGGATCGATCTAGTATTGAAGTCTGTACATGTAGGCTGTTAAATAAGCCTGGCCTGAAAATGTGAAACCATTTGCACTACAAGTAATTTATTGATTTAAGAGATTCTTGATTAAAGAACTAAACACAAATATACTTTGTCATTATGGTATATGATTACTTGACATGATAGGATTGGTCACTCTTGCTGTAGAATGATTGATGTGAATATAGAATCAAAGGACTTATCTTAAAGTAACAGCTAAGTAATTTAATGCCTTACTTTCTACAGCAAGTAATTAAGTAACTAGTTACTTTATAGGAACTGTTACTAGTATCTGTAATTAGTTACTTTTTAAAGTTCCCCAACACTGAAAGACATACATTAAACACTATACAGACATACATAAAACACAATATAGACATACACAATACGTTTGACTGTATTGTTTAACTGTTATTATAGTAATTATTGTTGAAACTGCTCTAACATGACTGTGTCTGTTTATTATTGCAGATGGTCTTGTAGAAGAATCCATGTACTGATTTGGGTCAATATGGACCTACAGTGCTACAGTACTAAGACTGGTATGGCATATTGTCATGACAACCAACCAAAAACTGTCAGAGGGAGCCAAAGATGAATTAGAATTAATACTAAATTAAGTATAAAGTAAATCCACAATGAAGACTAAAAGGCTCGTCAAGCCTTTGGTATATGGTACTTTAAATTGGAACCATTTTCCCAAATGTATCATATTTTTTTACATAGATGAGATGAAGTGAACCTTCTCTAGTGCATTGGACTGCTGAGAAACATGTGTCACCGCTTAATTAATGACAGTTTTGTTGTTGTATTAATGCCTGTAGACTGCTGTATTTCTCTATTATTATGTGTTCATGATGTTTTTTTTCTGATTCTGTTGGCATGGTGATGGTACTGTTTACACATAAAACACTGACGATCACATATGGGGAATGAATTTGTGTTTTGTGAATGTTGCGGGACATGATAATGATTTACTACTGAGCACTTTGTTGATGTTTTTGTGCTGTTTGAGATGATGTCACAAAAACATGACATGGTACGCACCAGCTAAAGCTTTACAGCTAGATTGAATAATTTCTGATGTCAGCAGGTAGTATCACACACTATTCCCTATGTAGTACTCTACTTACACACTATCCCCTATGTAGTTCACTACCCATACACCCTATTTGTATGTAGTGCTCTACATTTGACCAGAGTCCTTTGGGGATATAGGGTAGGATTTGGGACATATCTTAGATCTGAATAGCAGCTACCTCAGTAATGCCACTGACTTGATTCCCAATCTGAAGATGCTGTTTAGGATTAGTCTTTTTTATTAATGGAGATTACTGGCTTATATATTGTGTAATTCATGCAGTAACATTCCTGTCCATTGATTGTACGTTTAGTTTTTCTACTGAAAATATTTTGTAACCAGTCAATGCATATTTCAATTCATAATAAAGACTTCATAAAACAAGAAACATAAATGGTTCTTTTTATATGAGTCTGTCAACAGGTGAGTCAAGTGGAGTTTTGGAACGTTTCTATATATTCCTTATGTCACCTGTACTTTCCAGATATGACTGAGACACATTGTCATTAATGACCGAGGTGCAGTTTGGGTGAACTACTGTACAGATGTTTCAGCAGCTCTGGAATTAGGTCTAACAATCATTAGATGATCAATCATACCCCGCTCTAACCACAAGGCTACCCATTCACCACATTAATGTTTACAACCAGAGAAACTACAGAAGCAGTTAAGTGTCCTCAAGGACAGAACTACAGATTTGTCACCTTATCAGTATTAGGGATTTCATCTAGGATCCTTAGTAGTTAGATTCTTTCCTCACTTGGTAATCAGCGAAAAATAATTTTCAAAAGGTGTTAACTAAACATCTCTGTGGGTTGGAGTTCCTGTGTGTCTATACCTATGTAACTGCACTCTTTAATGTACTGTTTATTCTGCATCTCATTTAAGTTTTGGAGACTTGTTGACCCCAACATTCAACCAACTTCTGCAATTCTCCAACTGTGGCCCTGAATACTGTTTTATATCTCCAACAATCATCTTTTTGTCAGCTCATATTTAGGGTTCTAATGTGCAATGCCATTCCTGATATGTACCATAATGAACATATATTTACATTTCTTATGCAGACTAGCCCAAAAATATGTGAAACACTATCCAATAGTGAATGTATGCTGAATTTCACATATGCTGGTGTTAGCTAAAATTTATGAAAGAGGTCATCTGGAATCACAGCTAATAGCATGTGACTCTATCCTAACCTGACCGCAGTCTGAGCATGACCTTGTTTAGTTCAATTCAACCACTAGATGGCAGCAGAGATTAAAATCAGGATGGGAGACAGGAGGTTGAATGGGTTCTTTGTTACAAATTGGGCCAAAGATTTTGATAAATAAACCAAGACTGCCACAAGCACAAGCTGATCTTTGCAATTTGAAGCCGAGCGGGCAGAAATAAATGTGAAACA
>JACXGI010021374.1:0-10325 GCA_016801175.1 Esox masquinongy | reverse complement strand
ACACACACACACACATACCCTACTCGATACGCATTATGCATGTATACACACACACACACACACACACACACCCTACTCGATACACATTATGCATGTATACACACACACACACACCCTACTCGATACGCATTATGCATGTATACACACCCTATTCAATGCACGTTTTACGGTGCATTTGGAAAGTCTTCAGACCCCTTCACTTTTCCACATTTTGTTACTATACAGCTTTATTCTAAAATGGGTTACATTTATTTTCCCCCCTCATCAATCTACACACGATACCCCATAATCATCTAGCAAACAGTTGTTTTTTTATTTTTCCTTGGTAAATTAATTAAAAATAAGGAACAGGGTCATGTGCATAAGTATTCAGTACATTTGCTATGACACTCGCTGTTGAGCTCATTTGCATCATGTTTCCATAGATCCTTGAGATGTTTCTACAACCAACTTGGAGTCCATCTGTGGTCATGTCAATTGATTGGACATGATTTGGAATGGCACATAGCTGTCTATATAGGTCCCACAATTGACAGTACATGTCAGAGCGAAAACCAAGCCATGATGTGGACGGAATTGTCCTCAGAGTTCCGAGACAGGATTGTGTCATGGCACAAATCTGTGGAAGGAACCAAATATCTGCAGCATTGAGGGTCCCCAAAGATGGTTATTTTTATTTGTAAAATGACTACGCTACGCTAGTCCGGTTCTGGGTTTCAGCTAGTCCGGTTCCAGCTAGCGGCAGTGGAAAAACATTCCACAGACTCAAAAATTCTGTCGTCTCCGTTACCGTGGAAACCTCCTGTCCTTAAAGGGGCAGCTGAAAATCTCATCTGTGATATTTTGGCTTAGACTCGGGCAACACAAGGTTTTGGAAATTGAGCATTATACCACATTACTTGTTAAATGTTCAATTTTTTTCTTATTCTCTGGGACCGAGGTGTTTTTGTTCTATACTTTCTGTAGTTTCCCATTAGATAGGAAGAGAGGGGAAACAGCGGAAGACCCAAAATGTGTTGGCGTCTGGTTAATATATGGTGTATATGGTAACTTGTTCAGCATCAGTCAGAATCATCTGACAACCAATGGTTACAGTATATTTACAACTTCATGACGCAATCAGTTTGTGTCCCAAAAATAGTTAATACGTCTTGAGATTCATAATGAATACAACACATTTCCGTGATTATTCATTTTTGTGAAGTCCGGTTAAATGTTACCGGGTGTTGATGCACTTCAACTGCAGTTCGATAACTAACTGATACATTTCAAACTCAGCATATCATCTGTATTTAATAAATATCACGACCCAGGTGGCCCTCACAACCCATGTGTTAATATGTAATTAATATGTTAACGTGTGTTAATATGTAATTAATGTTAACGTGTGTTAATATGTAATTAATATGTTAACGTGTGTTAATATGTAATTGCATGGTAAACTAGCAATGTTCCATGTACAGAGCAAACGCCAAGCCCTTACGAAGGTCTGGCAGCCTTGACGTGGAGCTGGTTTCACTGTGTCTCTTGCAGTGACTAAGTGTCTGATGTTGAGAGGCTGTTAGATATGTCATTCAGAGAGAGCGTCCCCTGCAACAGTGACTAGTTAGTGGAGCTCCAGTTACGCGACCCAAATGTCACCCGGTTCCCTGGTCGGTGGCGGAGGACCACCTCGTCCGGCCTGTAGGATGCCTCTTGGGACGGAGCTGTCACATCCACATGGATGACTAATGGTGACCTTGTTGTAAGTGGCCTGAACATTGGCGTGTGCTGCCGTGATTAATAACCCCGGCCAAGCCGTCCATGTCGGTGCTCGTGTCACAGCTTCTGTGTGTCTGTCGGCTGTCTCGACGGCGGGTGACGGTGGTGGAGACAGGATGCGCCAGTCTGGATGGAAGCTCAAGGCTCTTTTTCTTTGTAACCAATGCTGTCTGCGGTGACTGAATGCGCCCCCCAGGCAGCTGCGTCGACGCGCCTCCCTCACAGTCTGAAGACGTAGTCTGGATCCTTCGTAGCGGTTAGGGACGGGCCGACATATCGGGCCCACCGGCATCTTTAAGAGAGGATTTCCATTCATATGTGACATTGTACTGATTCATGTTGGGTTCCGTTCATGGTACCGGTCCGTGTTGGGTTCCGTTCGTGGTACCGGTCCGTGTTGGGTTCCGTTCGTGGTACCGGTCCGTGTTGGGTTCCGTTCGTGGTACCGGTCCATGTTGGGTTCCGTTCATGGTACCGCTCCGTGTTGGGTTCCGTTCATTGTACTGATCCATGTTGTTCTGTCATTTGTGTTGCAGAAGTTTGGAGTGCCTCGTCAGTGGTGTGAATGACGGAGTCATGGCAGAACACACCCCCCCACTGGAGTCCGGCCCGATACTCAGTCCTGACGGCCCGCTCCTTGCCTCGCCCCCCCCTGGCATGGTCAACGGAGACGGACCCCAGCAGGTACTGGTTGGAGCTGCGTCGGGAGAATTTGAGTCGTTATAGTTAACCCTAAGCCTTTTCCTATGCTTTCTCCAATTTCTTAAAAGTTCTACATATAACCCCCTAATTTGCTAACAAATTTTACGTGTAGTTAAAACCCAACATTTACATCCATGTTCCATCTTCAGCCGTAGTTAACTGGAGTTAAGGTTTTTCCTGTTATCTGAAATTTGTGAAAGTAGTAGCTAAGTTTACTGTCTGAGCCTAGATTTGGGCCCAATAAAATCACTTTTATTGTATTTTTTCTCCAAATTCAGCAATGTCCATTTTATTTTTGTCATTCTGTTTTTAATATCACACCTCCATATTAACACCCTAGGCAGCAGTTGTGTGTGGGTCAGCTGTTTTTTTGTCACCCACATAGGCCCATAATTCCAAATATGCCACTAGCAACCTAATGGAGGTTCTGAAGCCCCCGCCCTCTCCTGGAGCCGCTAATATATAAAACGCTGCTGCAACCCAGCTACGGTTTGCATAGCATTGTGTAGCTCAAGTGCTTCACACTGACAGAGAGGTGACGTGGCAGCTGAAGTGTTGTGTGCTTTGAGAGACATACTGCGGCCTAGTTCTCATAGACTATTGCAAAATAAATTTAGCCTAGCAATATCAATCAACATTCACCTTGCCTGCAAACCACCCGCCCTTTATTACAAAAAATACATAATGAGCCTGAACCCGCCAGCACTGTGGATGTAACCATGGGACAGTGGATGACAGCAAGTTCCACGTGGTGGTCCCTGTGCGCCAGAGGTCCCGAGGTCCCCGTGCGGCGGTGGTCCCCGTGCGGCGGTGGTCCCCGTGCGGCGGTGGTCCCCGTGCGGCGGTGGTCCCCGTGCGGCGGTGGTCCCCGTGCGGCGGAGGTCCCGAGGTCCCCGTGCGGCACGTAGCTGCTCTCTACGCAGGGCACGTAGAGGTCCCCGTGCGTAGGGAGCAGGGCACGTAGAGGTCCCCGTGCGTAGGGAGCGGGGCACGTAGAGGTCCCCGTGCGTAGGGAGCGGGGCACGTAGAGGTCCCCGTGCGTAGAGAGCTGGGCACGTAGAGGTCCCCGTGCGTAGAGAGCAGGGCACGTAGAGGTCCCCGTGCGTAGGGAGCAGGGCACGTAGAGGTCCCCGTGCGTAGGGAGCGGGGCACGTAGAGGTCCCCGTGCGTAGGGAGCGGGGCACGTAGAGGTCCCCGTGCGTAGGGAGCGGGGCACGTAGAGGTCCCCGTGCGTAGGGAGCGGGGCACGTAGAGGTCCCCGTGCGTAGGGAGCGGGGTCGGTAAAATGCAGTGATAATTATTATTGATATTGAGGTACTATATTAGAGTTATATTTTCAGTGATTGAATGCCTTTATTACATCCAATCACTATGGCCCAGCCTTTGTCTATGCCTTTATTACATCCAATCACCTTTTGCTGCATAAGGATTCCAGTCTACACTTCCTGTTTGATCAAGCAGTATAATAATTAACAGCATAATATCGGAGGTGCTTTGGAAGACATGTCTCAACATTGACTGTCCTGAGTCCTCTGGGAGTTGCTGCGATGAGACAGGGCCTTCATCTCCTTGGATATTACGAAATAGGAGAGAAAAACTAGCTAAAAGTAAGACCTGTCATATAGCGCTTACATTTTTCTAAACCACTCTGTAAGTCTGGATTTTGTGATTCAGTCCGCAATCTCTGCCGCACAGAAATTATAAAGCCCTACTATCTTAAGTAAACCTACTTTACTATTGAGTCCCTTTGAACAGTTGAGCTGGGATATTCAAATGCAAGGACTTCTTTGGCAGTCGTTTTTGCCGATGATTAAAATGAGCTGAACCGTCACAGTGTTGTGGAATCATTTTAATATTGAGGTAAGATTTGAATTTAGACATGGGGTCTGATAGGTGTGCTGCCTCTTTCGATCCTGTTATTATTGACACATGGTCTGACATGGTACATAGTAAACCTTCTCTCTGCGGCGGTTGCATAGCTAAAGGACTTGTAAAGGCTGAGTTATATCCTTTTTCTAAGCATCACTTCCATATTAATATTTTTATACTTGGTTTAATGGCCTAATGTTCCTTAAAATGGTTGCAGAACCTTCAGATGAGGAACTTAACAGCAGTGGTGGTCGTGGTGTTGCTGGGACCTTGTGGGACCTCTGAAAAAATGAGTTTGTTAGCGACCAGAATGTTCAGCAGGCCTCTCAACCATGGGAGGAGAATATTCCTTGGCTGAAGATTGCATTTACTTTAGAAACCCTGCGTTTCTGCCCTGCGGATTGTCCTCATCTTCTATGATGACAGACTTATTTAGCCTCAAATTCAAAATGGGCATATATTTTTTCAAAAACAATAACATTTTTGGAAATGTGGTTGTACATCCAATCACTATGACCCAGCCTTTGTCTGTGGCTTTATTACATCCAATCACTATGACCCAGCCTTTGTCTGTGGCTTTATTACATCCAATCACTATGACCCAGCCTTTGTCTGTGGCTTTATTACATCCAGTCACTATGACCCAGCCTTTGTCTGTGGCTTTATTACATCCAATCGCCTTTTGCTGTATAAGGATTCCAGTCTATACCTCCTGGTTGAATAAACAGCGTGGTAACGAACAGAATGATATCGGAGGTGCTTTGGAAGACACATTTCGACATCGACTGTCCCGAGGCCTCTGGGTGTTGCTGCGATAAGGCAGGGCCTTCATCTCCTTTGATATTACAAAATAGGACAGAAAAACAGACTAAAAGTAAAAAATAAAAATAAAAGACCTGTCGTATAGTGCCGACATTTTGGGAACGGCTTATTAGCATCGGCATAATGACTAAATGAGGAAGGACGTGAAGATTAAAAGTAACTCGTTACTTATTCATAAAAGTAATCTTGTTACGTAACCCTCAACTCTGCTGACGACCTTGGCCCCACTCTGCAGTGTGCGTGCGTGTGTTGGACATGGTTTGTAAAGGCTACAAGGTGTGTCTGTGCGTGCGTGTGTGTGTGTGTTGGGATGATATTGACTGGCTTTGACAGTCCCCAATGTTTTTCCTGTCACTTTGACCACCGTTCATTTGTTTGATTTGCTTAAAGGAGAATGGAACCATTTTACAAGTTAGGCAATATAAAACAGTCAAAATAAATCAACTTTTGTCACGCGCTTTGTTAACATCTGGTGTCCACCCACTGTGAAATGCTTACATACAGGTCCTTTTACAAAACAGGACATTTAAGTAAATAAAACGTAAGATACTAAATATACTAACAGAAGGACTAGACCCACAGTGATGTGAATGACAAAAAAAACGTGTCGATTTCCAGGGACTATCAGAGCTATGACTGGTTGTGAATGACCTATATTCCCTACACCAGTACATGTGATTCTGTACATTACTAATATAGTAATAGAAAAATGTAAGTGCCTATTATTAATGCAACATGCAACAATTTCAAAGACAGAGTTACAGTTCATCCAAAGAGGTCAGTCAAATATAAACAGTCCCTGATCAATGGATTTCGTGTGATGAATAGCATACACATGAGCTCTCTTGAGATGGTATCTGACAGTTTTTGCAGAGATTTTGCGGAGGAATTGATATTCAAGTCTCTGGTAACAGTTCTGGTGGATTTTCTTGCAGCCAGCAGGCCAGTAGCTCACTCCCTCAAAACCTGAGACACCTGTTGCATTGTGTTGTATGATTCCTGTGTTGTGTGAAACAAGGTGTGCCTGAGTAATGATCATGCTGTTAAATCAGCTCCTTAATATGCCACACCTGTCAGGTAAATGGATTATCTTGGCAAAGGAGAGATGCTCACTAACAGGGGTTTAAACAAATTTGGCCACAAAATTTAAAAGATATTTTAACTTGGTTCATTTATATTTTTGTTAAAAGCAACTCTGCCACGTTTCCTAAAATGTGTCTGAAATAATACCTGATTCCTTTGCACCCTGCTTAAAGTAGTACACTGTATGTGGGATACATTTTGTTACACACACGTCGTTCCTTGAATTTTTCTACAGTGAGAAATGCCTAATAGAACAGGCTGTGGGAGTATTCTGTGTCTTCCTGTCAAATAGTCTTTCTATGAGGGGTTTTCATCTCTTCTACTAATTATTATTCTTTGGTGGTGTCGCTGGGCTCTCCATTTTAGTAATTATGTTGTGATGGTTTTGTTGCCGGATGATCCGTTCCAGTAATTATGGCTGTGGTTGCTTTCAGAAGTCAGCATTTTCAAACTGCACCTGTGTTCACATTAAACCAAGTGATATTTAATCCATGGGTCCACTCAGTGCTGTAGAAATCTGGACAGTCAGCCTGTAAGAGAGTGTGATGTCAAAACATACATTTATTACCCTATGCCATAATAAATCACACAGCCATTTTATTTATCTTGGCAATATAATTTCCCTGACCACTCAAGCTGAGATACACCAATCAGCCATAACGTTATGACCACCTGCCTAATATTGTGTGGGTCCCCCTTTTGCCACCAAAACAGCCCTGACCCGTCGAGGCATGTACTCCACTAGACCTCTGAAGGTGTGCTGTGGTATCTGGCACCAAGACGTTAGCAGCAGTCCTGTAAGTTGCGAGGTGGGGCCTCCATGGATCTGACCTGTTTGTCCAGCACATCCCACAGATGCTCGATTGGATTGAGATATGGGGAATTTGAAGTCAACACCCTGAACTTATGTTCCTTAAACCATTCCTGAACCATTTTTGCTTTGTGGCAGGGCGCATTATCCTGCTGAAAGAGGCCAATGCCATCAGGGAATACCAATGCCATGAAAGGGTGCACACGGTCTGTAACAATGCTTAGGTAGGTGGTACATGTCAAAGTAACATACACGTGAATGGCAGGACCCAAGGTTTCCCAGCAGAACATTGCCCAAAGCATCACACTGCCTCCACTGGCTTACCTCCTTCCCATAGTGCATCCTGGTGCCATGTGTTCTCCAGGTAAGTGACACACACGCACCCGGCCATCCACGTGATGTAAATGAAAACGTGATTCATCAGACCAGACCACCTTCTTCCATTGCTCCGTGGTCCTTTCCTGATGCTCACATGCCCATTGTAGGCGCTTTCGGTAGTGAACAGGGGTCAGCATGGGCAACCTGACTGGTCTGCGGCTACGCAGCCCCATACACAACAAACTGCGATGCACTGTGTGTTCTGACACCTTTCTATCAGTACCAGCATTAACTTTTTTAGCAATTTGAACTGCAGTAACTCGTCTGTTGGATTGGACCACACGGGCCAGCCTTCGCTCTCCACGAGCATCAGTGAGCCTTGGCCGCCCATGACCCTGTCACCGGTTCACCACTTTTCCTTCCTTGGACCACTTTTGATAGGTACTGACCACTGCAGACAGGGAACACCCCACAAGGGCTGCAGTTTTGGAGATGCTCTGACCCAGTCGTCTAGCCATCAAAATTTGGCCCTTGTCAAAGTCGCTCAGATCCTTACGCTTGCCTGTTTTTCCTGCTTCTAACACATCAACTTTCAGGACAGAATGTTCACTTGCTGCCTAATATTTCTCACCCACTGACAGGTGCCATGATAACGAGACTATCAGTGTTATTCACTTCACCTGTCAGTGGTCATAATGTTATGGCTGATTTGTGTATTCTGCAGCTATATTAAGGGGTGGCGTTTGAAGCAAGGATCGTGTTGCTTTTGTGTTACAGGACACCTGTTGATTAAATATTAGGTAACTTCAGTAGCCTAGTGGTTAGAGTGTCTGTTGAGTAACAGAAAGGTTGCTGGATCAAATACCTGAGACGTCAAACCTGTTGTTCTATTCTTCGTCAAGAGAGTTAATAGCTAATGTAAGTCTCTGGGGACAAGAGCATCTGACGAATGACTGGAATCTGACCATTATCAACTTCAGTACTATTTTTTTTAATGCTCCTGTTTTGATTTGACACTACTGAAGCAGTACTTGTTTTGTTGGGGTCTTTATAGTCGATAACAACATCGTCATGTTGTTATAAACTCCTGTAGATGTTTGCGTCAAAAGCTGATTGCCGGGATACGGGTTTATACTCCTCCCTTTTTCTTCTGCTGCCCTGAGGTGCTTTACTGGGGCCCTTTTGTCCTCCCCCTGACAAGGCCTGATTGGGGGCAGGTGTGCCTCCGACAAGGGAGTTCTCCCAGTGTTGTTGCCCTTATCACAATGCAGGAAAGAGTACGCTCATTCTAGAAAAATTACAAATAAACATGAAAATACAGTGGTACTCATGAACAGATGGGGCATTCAGCAGGTGCCGCTGTCAGATATCAGCTGGTTTATCATTAAACCAGCCATGGATTGCAAGTCATTATTTTTACATTTGCATTATGGTCATACAGTATCCATAGCAATTTACAGTCATTCCTATCAACTGAAGTAAACAAACATCCTAATGTCAACCATAGCAAGTAGGGATGGGAGGGTTGGTGTTTCTCATGGCCCGGTTCATGTCATGGCTCGGAGCTCATGGAACTGTTTAGCCACAGTTCGGTTTAAACAAGTTAATAACAATAATATGACTGTACAAAAGGATGTGTTTATTGTAACCAACTCTTGGAAATCCTTAACATGGTGAAAACAAATGCATTACTGTATATTGCACTTAACAGGAAAAGGTTAAAATATTTTCTTAAAATTTAATGAAAACGGTGTCATTAGCCTTAATGCCAGTTTAAATATGGTGTCGGTTAGCCTTAATGCCAGTATGGTGCCGGTTTAAATATGGTGGTGTTAACCTTATGCTAGTTTAAATATGGTGTCGGTTAGCCTTTGTCGGTTTAAATATGGTGCTGGCTAAACCAGATTAAATGCACTGGCAAGTGATGCCTTCCAGAGATGCAAAACAAGACCTCAAGTAAAAGCACCTAGAAGGTTTGTTTTTCTATTTTTATAAAACAATAATATATGAATTTAATCACATAATGCTAATTTTAACTCTTTGTGGTTGGAAATGTTATGAGATTAATTAAACTTCTGACGTATGTGTGTGGCTCAGTGGAAAGCTGGCATTAAGATGCAAAGCCCTCCCTGATTGTGGGAAGGAGGGCTGTTTTAACACGGGGCTGTTTTAACACGGGGCTGTTTTAACACGGGGCTGTTTTAACACGGGGCTTTTTTAACACAGATACTGCTCCTGGTGAGATTTTCAGTTTCTGTCGCCTGTCTGTGATGTCAGGTCTGTTCCTGATGCTGATTGGCTGAGGTCACTGTAGAAAATCCTGGGCTGATAGCTGATGACCTTTGGTGGACATTTAGCGGAGACATTGGCCACTATCTGGAAGCAGAAAGTCTGTGCGGCACGTGAATTTCTGCACATGCACACACAGAAACACACACACCTCTCATTCTCTGTGGGGCTTGGTCGCCATACCTGTTGTGTAGCCCAAACATACTCCTTGGATGGAGCCTCTGCGGAAGTTATTGAGGATCTTATGGGACAAGACGCACTTCTTCAGCCACCTAGGTTGGTTTTGACGCCTTCAGCACGGCGTTGGTGTGGTTGGATCAGTTTAGTTCATCTGGTTCTCATCTGAGATCTTCTGTATGTATAGAGATGTGGAAAAGCAAAGACAGATCCTAACGATGTACTTAGCTGTTCTACAAGGGATCTGGGACCGTCGTTAAATAACAAGCGTCTTAAGTGCATCTTAAGTAACGATGGCTTTGGGGACCCGGGGAAATTAGTCAAGGCTCCTCTGAAGGTTCCAGTGATTAACTGGGTCTTAAGATGAGGAAACCAGGCCCAGGAATGGTCATTACCATAACCTTTCTGAGAAGTTGATTTTTTTTCTTTTAAATTACTTATTACGGCATGATTCCCTCCCACCCAGCCTTCCTCCCTCTCTCCTTCTCCCTCC
>JACXGI010021373.1:0-10245 GCA_016801175.1 Esox masquinongy | reverse complement strand
GTTAAAACTATACCATGCAAAGAATAAACCAGATAAATATTAAAGGAACTGCAGGAATTTCTGGCAAGTACTGGCTGTGTGCTACATGTGACAACAATCTCCCGTATTCTTCATATGAATGGGCTATGGGGTAGAGTGGCAAGACGGAAGCCTTTTCTTACAAAGAAAAACATCCAAGCCCGGCTGAAGTTTGCAAAAACAAACATCAAGTCTCCCAAAAGCATGTGGGAAAATGTGTTATCGTCTGATGAAACCAAGGTTGAACTTTTTGGCCATAATTCCAAAAGGTATGTTTGGCGCAAAAACAGCACTGCACATCACCCAAAGAACACCATACCTACAGTGAAGCATGGTGGTGGCAGCATCATGCTTTGGGGCTGTTTTGCTTCAGCTGGAACCGGGGCCTTAGTTAGGGTGGAGGGAATAATGAACAGTTCCAAATACCAGGCAATTTTGGCACAAAACCTTCAGACATCCATTAAAAAGCTGAAGATGAAGAGGAAGTTCACCTTTCAGCACGACAACGACCCAAAGCACACATCCAAATCCACAAAAGCATGGCTTCACCAGAAGAAGATTAACGTTTTGGAATGGCCCAGCCAGAGCCCAGACCTGAATCCAATTGAACATCTGTGGGGTGAACTGAAGAGGGCTGTGCACAGGAGATGTCCTCACAATCTGACAGATTTGGAGCGCTTTTGCAAAGAAGAGTGGGCAAATATTGACACGTCAAGATGTGCCATGCTAATAGACTCCTACCCAAAAAGACTGAGTGCTGTAATAAAATCAAAAGGTGCTCCTACAAAGTATTAGTTTAAGGGTGTGCACACTTATGCAACAAGGTTATTGTGAGTTTTTTATTTTTCCCCCTCAAAGATTCCAGTTTGTTTTTTCAATTGAATTGTTCACGTTATAGGTCACATTAAAGGTGTAAAAAGTTCTGACATGATTTAACTTTGTCTCATTCTTTTACATCACAAGAACCTGGCATTTTAACACGGGTGGGTAGACTTTTTATATCCACTGTAAGTTTCTCCTGCCCCAGTGTTTCTTGTTGGTCATTGTTTGCTGTTGCTGTTGACGTTGCCTGTTCCTCTTGTTTTGAGCCTTTTGTTTTTCACTACGTGAGTTTATTAAATTACCTTTTGGTTTTGAATCCTCTGCACCTGTGACCTGCTACACAAACCAAACCATGACAAAGGGTTAATATCAAATAGAAAACATCCAATCAGAATTTTTCTTTGGTGGTTTCTAGAAAACTCAGCCCGTTGATATTGGCTAAGGCTAGGCCTTGAGAATCCAACCAGAAGGCATCTTCCATTTGACTTTAATAGAGCATCACTTAAATGTCAATGACCACAAATATCTAGCAGTTTCCTTGTTTGCAACTGACATTAGCAGTAACTCTGTCAAACGATATCAACCACAATGTTTACTAATTTGTAAACATCTGCATTTTAAAAATGTACTTTTAAGAACATATATTTTTTTAGCTTGATTGCTGTTAGCTGTCTATGAAAACTGTAGCCTATGTGATCATGCAAAATCGAGAGTTGCTCGATTGATTATCATCAATGCAAATAAATACGTTTGACTCAAAATTACATAGTGAACATGACAAACCACAACATAACAGGCTATTTCTTGAATACCTATTAAAACATGTTCAAGCATGACAGGACAAATCAGGCTCGAATCATCTCGAATGCCTATTAAAACATGCTTTATACCATCAAAGTGCTTTTCAAACTACAAACTATGTAATATTCAATTAAATAAGCTTGGCAAGTACCGAGGAAAGTGATCAGGTTTCCTTGATAGGTTCCAGCTTCATTTATTGGTTAGGTATGATACATTTTAGGAAAGAAACATTTAGGAACTGAATCAATGATTATGAAAGCTCACGTCAGTTCTTTGTATCGCCCATGATTCCGGGGAAAACTTCCCATGTGCTGCCACTGCATAAGGGTGGGGATACTAGTGACCTAATGACTGTTCTTTTTATCTGACATTGACATTTTGAACAAATATCAATCTGGTTTTACACCTGGCACAGTATGATTACAGCTACTACATTTGCTGAAAATTATGTTGCCAAAGCTTTGGATGAGAAATCAAATTGTGCTGATCTTTTTATTCAGCTGTAAAGGGCTGTGAGGCAGTGGATCATTGCATTTTGATGAAGAAATTGAGCTCACTGGGTGTCACGGTTTAGCCGGTACAGCCTCATGCTGTGCCGGTAGTTTCATGTTTCCCGTGCCTTTATGTTTCCCAGCTTTCACAAACACATCCTGGACTTGTTATTCTCTTTGATTACTCGCACCTGATTCCCCTTGTTATTATGTGTTTGTATAAAGGTGCCCTCTACCTGGTCCTGTGGTGTCGTTCGTTGTTGCATGTCCCTGTTGAGTCTCTGTTTCGCTGTTATCCATCAGCGCTTTATTTTGTACAAGTTTATGTTTTCGTATTTGTTGTTTGTTTTATTAAATCATCGTTGGACTGCAAGTAAGCCTGCGTCTGGTTCCTCCACACATCCACCACGTGACACTGGGCTTGGCTGTGGACATCTGCATATGGTTTCACAATTATCTTAGCGATAGAACCTAGGCTATTGTAGTGGATGAGATTGGATCAGAATTTGTAGAAGATCACAACGGATTTCCCAAGAGTTCAATTTTGTGTCCTTAACTGTTCACTCTGTACGTAGATGATATCTTTCACTGAGACACTGAAATTTTGATTTATATGCTGATAACACAGTACTGTACAATGTTAGCCCATCTCTTGTACAAGCATTTTCACACCTGCTGTCCTATTTCCAATTGCACTAACTACTAAATTCACTAATGACTTTTAACACTGGTGCTAAGAACAAATAAAACTTAATATGTACTATTGTTTTGGTCACAAAATCTGTGTTTGAATGATCTCATTGTTATTACTTTGGACAGTTCTGTTATAGAACGTGTTCCCTCCTACAAATACCTAGGGATAATAATCTTTCTGTTAAAACATACATTGCCAAATTGGTAAAAAGATGGAAGATAAATATATATTTTTTTATAGTAACCAGTCATGTCTGTAAGAATATAAATAAAATTGTAAAAGCCGTATATATATGTCAGTACTAGATTATGGTAGTGTAGATAAGAATTCCTCAGTGTCAGTACTGAAACCTCAAGGCACAGTGTAACGTGCAGCTTTGCGTTTTATAACTGTTCTTTCCTACTCATCATTCTTTTTTATGCACTTCGGTTGGCTGGGACACCCTGACTTCCACAAGGGCCCGATATTGGTTGATGTTTGTATATAAAGTTGTAATTATAAACTGAATTGAAGAATAATTGAGAAAGTATGGTTTTATTATTGCTGAAATACAACTTTTTCAGCTGCAAAAATTTAAAAAATCTGTATACAATTAATGGAAGAAAATGTCAGTTCTTCCATGGACTGCCTACACAACAGACATGTCACCCATTGAGCATTTTGTAATGCTCTGCATCGAAAGTATCTGTGACCAACAGGTACATACAGTATGTATACCCATTCTTGTGAAATCAATAGATCACTTTATTTAAATTAACTGATTTATTGAGATGAACTGTAACTCAGTAAAATCTTAGCAGTAGTTAAATGGGGCCGCTGAATAGCTCAACAGTAATGCTGCTGCCTCACCATTGGGAGATCAGAGTTTGAATGCAGCTTTTTGATTAGGCCAGGTTCCCTCGGAGGAATGTGCAGTTGGGAGGTATCGTCTGGGATTGGGGGGTTAGTAATTGAATTGGCTTGCCTCGCCTCGTCTCACTCTAGAAACATCTTCTGGCGGCTTGAGCACCTGTGAGCTCAAGTTTGAGAGTGCATTCCTTCTAGTTTGTAAGGATTCCAGTACAGGAAGGTCATCAGATCTGCTTCAGAAAATATGTATCTTGACATCAACTGTCCTGAGTCCACTGGGAGTTGTTACAATGAACCAGGTCCTTAACTACGAATTGGATATCACTACACTGGGGAGAAAAAGTAAAAACAAAAAATTCAGAATAATCCTGCCTCAACTGAAATTATTATGGATATATTTTCTCATAGCCTAAGTCAAGCAAAACAAATGTTTAAGTGCCTTTATAAACCTGAAATACACTATATGTTTTTCAGATCAAATTAAGATCTGTATAAGCCCTTGTCAAAAAGTGCAGCACCGTGAAGTTAGGTGCTGTTTTGGATGCTATGTGCGCCTCTGCTCTAATGTAGACAGTCCCTCTAGGGACACACTCTACCATCTCTATCCACCCTAATGGACATCACTCTGACGATAAAGCCTCCCTCCTCCACAGTCATCGACCTGTGGCCTCCACACAAACAACTGCCAGCCAGACCTCTCCATCACTGTTCTGTCCCAGCAGCCACTGTGGTGGATCTTAACGCCTCGGGTGGCTTTGCACCATCCATCACATTTGGGGAGTAGCCAGTGGGCCAGCGTGAGTGGAACACGCCGTCAACCTCAGTCGCTTCCAGGATAGCTTGGGGGAATGTTGATGGATGTGGGGAGGGCCTACTCACTGTCCCGACTCAGTGTTTGTGTTAGACTTCCAATTGGTGTCACATGTGGCGTGAATTGGGGTGTGTAGGGATGTGCACTGACCCTTAGCTATCTTGTAACATTTTTTGTATGACTCATTAATTTGTGGTAGAATACTAGATATCTGGCGTAATTCCAATCATATACAAAAAATTGGTTTTGGAGGCGAGTATACTATACATTTTTTGTCATTTAAAGCATTATTGGATATTGGGGAAAGGTAGAGGAGAATGTTTTTGCTGTAGAGCTGTGGGCTAGATTGGAGACTATGCTGTAGTGGTACATAGGCCACCTTTTGCATTTAAAAATTCCACAAGCTGCAGGAGAGTATACTAGGGTCAGTTTGGATAATTTTTTATGCATACATTTTTATTCATTTAAAGCATTATTAGACACTGGGGAAAGGTAGAGGAGAATGTTTTTGCTGTAGAGCTGTGGGCCAGATTGGAGTCTATGCTGTAGTGGTACATAGGCCACCATTTTGGAGTTAAATATTCCACAAATTGCAGGAAACAGACTTTGATTTGAACAAACATTTTGTTTAACACCCAAGGTCAATCATCATCACTTCTGTTTTACATACACTTTGTCTGTATTGATTGTAGTGTTTTATCAGAGTGAACTGTTACTCTATGTGCACACTGTCCACTCGCTCAACTTGCAAATCGCTCAATCTCTGGCGAGCTGTCGCTGAGCTGAACCTAGCGTGCACACTGCCCGCTCGGGCAGGGCGTGTCTTCCCAATCTATGCCAGCGACAACCAGTCAACCAGTATAGGGGAAACATTCGTCTCTGCAAATATTGATAAGTATTTAGTATTTGCATGACTCCACTACTAAAAATTTATTACGAAGATGCCAAGTCAATAATTTGTCAATGTTAAAATAGCAATTTACGATCTCTGAAACCTTCCATGCATCTACTTTTTTAGAATTATATCTCCATATGAAGCCAGAAAAGCATCATAAATAATGGGGACCCGGACACAGCAAATATAAGTTTCTCTCTCGTCAATTTATTTTAGCTAGCGAGTGAGTTTTTAGCTAGCGAGTAGAAAAGAGAAGGGACTTCAAGATACAGAGAACATCTGCCCTGCCATTGGTAGTCGCCGAACTCCGTCACTTCCAGCTCGCTGGAAATTAGCATAACGTTGAACATTTCTCAACTCTCAACTGTCGCTGTGAGATTTTGTCTCCGAGAGCAGCTCCTCCTGATGTCGCCGTGATTCGCTGCCTCTGGTTGGGAATTAATGAGAGAGTGCCTCTTTCTAGCTCTAGCGAGCGGACAGTGTGCACGCACCTTTACTGTATGACAGTGACACAGTGTCTGGATACTGGTGGTGCCTTTTTGCTATAATGAACCAGTTAACAATGTAACTGTAAAAAGTTCTTTTTTTGTCATACCTGTGGTGTGGTGTGTATGCAGTCTGGTATACTATATCTTTCCTACAGTCAGCATTCAGGATCTCTTATCACCCAGTTTATAACTACTGATACAAGCATACATTGATCGTAAATTAATATACTGTAAATGTTCTGGACTAAAAAGCACATTCTATATTATTATACATTAATTTATTGACCACGGATAGACATCTCAGAAGATCATTCATGTTGTGTAATCTTTGTTTCAATCTTACTGTTACAGTATTTTGATCCTGTCCTCATTGTAGCAGTACAATGCTCAATCCACTGGACAGTGCAATAAACTGCTGTCTGTCATATTCCTTTAATAATATTTTGTCAGATTTAAATGTCTACATTCTGTATTATTTTCTTTCACTACCTAACCCTTCAGGAGTATACAATATGTTTGTTAAATAACACAATCGATCGGTAGGATGAGAGAAAGATATAGGTGGCACCTAATAACTAACAGAAGCTGTAAGCACCCCTGACAGGCAGCTGTTTAAAAAGCTTTTAGACATCTTTCAGACTCTTCCTGAAATAATACAATAAAACATACAATGTTTAATGGAATAAAATGTGTCTAATCACATTCTGTGCTTGGTCCAAATCGCATTTATTAAGTCAACAGTCGAGCGGGGGCCCTAAATTGCTTTGGTTGCACAGCGCACTTCTCCCATATTGCTTCTCGACCCCTGCTGACATTTTAATCTCGCTGAGTGAATCTGGAATGCTCTGACACAGATTTTTTTTAATGTTCAACAGCCTTGGGGAGGGCCCTCAGACTTCCTTGACTCTATAGCCCCTCTCCTTGTTTCTGCAAGGCTCAATATATCTTAATAGATGCTCTGGCTGCACTAAATTAAAGTCAGTATTGGATCAAGTGTGCTTTACTCTGACTCCTGGAACATGGGTTCTAATGGAGCAACTCGGTTTCACCTATAAGACTACAACTGTCAGCCAAGCACCGTCTCTGGGTACATTGAAGTGAGCTGCAGCAAAATACTACTATCATCGTTGAAACGTTTGAACCTATTCAGCCAAACTCTATGTGGATTCTTGATAAAATATGGTACTTGAAGTTAAAGTGAATCATAACTCTTCACAAATGTAAGTTACATTGAAATTACAACTTAAACACATTTCCCCAATATTCAACCAATCACCCAGTCTTGTAGTTTTGTGTGTCCTCACTGATTTTGGTAGCTAGTTATTTATGTGATAGAGACAACTGAAAGATATTTGCACAACATTCTGCATTACATTTTCACACTGCAAGACTTTGAGATTTAAAGGAGACAAAACTTTGTGCGTTTAATATCATGTGCCCCTAAAATCCACGAACAGTCATTTATGGTTATTATCACACAGATAAAATAAATAATGTGTAGGAGAAGCAACAATGACAGTAATCTGAGCAGCGCAGCAGTGAGTTAAAGTGTGTATTGTGATAACGCTTCACCACAATGCATTCGTCTCTTGTAATCTCCTCACTAGCAAATCATGGTAGCTCTTTCACAGGTGCCCTGTCGGCCTTGACGGAATGCATATAATCAGAATTGTGGAAAATTGCTCACCTGCCATAGGAAGCCAAGCGATTTATACCACGGTGTCACCTGCCTTCTACTTGATATTTACTTGGGGGGTTCTTAGTTCATTTTAAATTTATATGAAATGGACTGTGAACCCCATACAGTAGATGCATAATTTAAGCCACCATTTGTCAGAAATGGTTCATTCCTTTGAGAAAAATAGGAAGTATTGATTAAAATACCCTCCCTAAGCAATTGTGCCTTGAAATATGAGTCATACATGAAAGTAATTAGCCTGTGTGGTGTCACACATGCTGTGAAAATGTAAATGATGTTTGAAAATATTCTAATTTGAATGAAATATATACAAATATCTTTCTAAAGCTGTAGAATGATTTCTTTGGTAATTACACATAATCCTGAAAAACATTGTCATGCAATAAGTGGTCTGGTTTCCTAAACCACCGAGTTATAAAAGTGTTATAATGTACAATGAATTTGGACCATGTGTCTATATGCTTGGGTTAAATGGAATGTGGCTATGTCACTGTTTTTTCTCTGGAGACAGAGCTGTGGTTTGCAACCAACATTTCAAATAATACTGAAAATCACATTGCACAACATTAGCACACACCCACACACACACACACACACACACACACACACACACATAGCCATGAACAGAGACACTAAACATACTCACTTTTATTTTGCTATAAAAGGGAAATAGGACTTATGTTAAAGGTCTGTCCATCTGTCTGGCTGTGCTACATGTACAGTTCTGAAGGAATCCCATGAACTGCCTAAATCGATGTGTGCTTTGCGAAGACAAAAGAAGGCAAGCAACATTTTATGGGACTGAGAAACTAAACAAACATTCAATGTGCAAGAGCAGATGGATTGAGAAATCTCACACAGGCAGGAGGTGGCCCTCTGAACAAATCCTCCTGGGGAACAAAAAGAGAAAAAGAAAAGGGAAACATTTTTGCTACATTTTTTCATCTTAGGATAAAAGTGCTGGCGTAATTTCATAGTTGCTTACTTCTCTCATAAAATCCCCCCAGAAAACAACTGTCTATTTAAGCTTGAACAGATACAGGAGATGGAGGGTTGACAGCTGGTTGGAAAAAAGAGGAGGGAAGATACAGTGAAGATGGAAAAAAAACTTTCCACATAGAAACTCTCTTTCAGGAATGATAATATAGATAGTGAAGGGCCTCTGTTGACAGTGACTGTCTTTGCATATCCAGCCCAGGACCCAAATCATGGAGTCTCATAAATATGGTTTAGTTTAGGGTTTTAGGAAATATGGTTTAGTTTAGGCTTTTCTGTCAACAGGATCTGTTCACAGCAACAGCAGAACAGTCAGTCACATTGATGAAGACGCATTATGCGGGGTGTCTTGGGGTCCTCTCCCATTAAAAATATTAAAAAAAATATGTCCTGGAATTCTACACATTTTGACATACCTATTTGCTAATTTGACCACAAATAATGCAGTCAGATAAACAACCTGGACATTCCTTATCAATAGTAACATGGTATATGTAAATGTGTAGCACTTTGGTGTTGTCGCGCTACCAACATCTTGAGACTGACACCAGAGGGTTGTACTACAAAGGGAGTTTGACCTACTCAGATTTAACTCAGGGTTATCGAGGAAAGTCAGGGATGTCAAACTCTGATTGCCTGAATTGGTGTTAAATGGTACTACGACAGTGATTAAGATGTGAGTTAGTTGATTCAGTGTTAACTTAATTGGAGTTTGTGAGCATTCGCTTAAAAGGGGCATCATTTGGAAACGCAGGTTTTTGCATAATGGCAAATTTTTTTTGTTTTTGCATAATGGCTCATGCTGCGTATTTTCCCCGGAAGAATGTACGTTTACAATGTCAGGATGTGAGGAGTTTAAAGAAAGGTTTACGGCTAAATCTAACACCATGGAGGCTAACAAAGCCAGGGAGACCTGTTGGCAGCGCATAGCCGACAGAGTAAATTCGTAAGAACAGTGTTCTTGTCAAATGCTCTCTATTTTGTCTTACAGACTCTTCTTTTATTTGTAAAATGACTGAGATGTAAGCACACACAAAATTTGTATTTAAACAGCATTTAAAGTATCCAAATATGTGAAAACAATTGGGATAATTCTATTGCCTACACATCAATCAATCAAATTTATCTATAAAGCCCTTTTTACATCAACAGTTGTCACAAAGTGCTTTTACGAAACACACATAGGCTATATCCCTGAAATTGACCCGTTATTCACTGTTAATGAATTAAGATCTACTCCCTAAAGCACCTAGGCTGCAGGGTTACTTATATGAATTTAATGCTAAAGTGTTAAGAATAACTTCGTTCCAACAATCATTTCAGTTGCAACCCTATGGGAAAGCATACCTGGCAACAATCATCATCATCATCATCTTCATCCGCTTATCCGGTATCGGGTCGCGGGGGCAGCAGCTCCAGCAGGGGACCCCAAACTTCCCTTTCCCGAGCGACATTTGCCAGCTCTGACTGGGGGATCCCGAGGCTTTCCCAGGCCAGTGTCGAAATATAATCTCTCCACCTAGTCCTGGGCCTACCCCGAGGTCTCCTCCCAGCTGGACGTGCCTGGAACACCTCCCTAGGGAGACGGCCTGGGGGCATCCTTACCAGATGCCCGAACCACCTCAACTGGCCCCTTTCGATGCAAAGGAGCAGCGGCTCTACTCCGAGTTCCTCACGGATG
>JACXGI010021372.1:0-10242 GCA_016801175.1 Esox masquinongy | reverse complement strand
AGCTCATTGAGAGAACACCAAGGGTTTGCAGCGCTATCAAAAAAGCAAAGGGTGGCTACTTTGAGGAATCTAAAATACAAGACATGTTTTCAGTTATTTCACACTTTTTTGTTAAGTACATAATTCCATATGTGTTCATTCATAGTTTTGATGCCTTCAGTGAGAATCTACAATGTAAATAGTCATGAAAATAAAGAAAGCGCATTGAATGAGAAGGTGTGTCCAAACTTTTGGCCTGTACTGTATGTACAAGTGGAATGTATAGATGTGCAATTAATGCAAATGCATTACATATGGCAATTCTAAATGTGCAGTGGAAGCAAATAGAGGAGGGCAAAAAATGTACAGGTATTATGTATAATGTTTGTACAAGTGAGATAAATAGATGTACCAATATTCAATGGCATTCTGATTTTGCAATCGAGGCAAATTGAGGGAGATAACTGAGGAACAATGAGATACTGTTTAAATAAAGAACAGATATGGATTAAAATATAGACAAAGCTGTCATATAAAGTGGGTGATGAGGATTTAAAACAATGGGATATGAATAGTGAATATATTCATTTATAAATAATATACACATCTAAATATTTCAGGAGTTCCAACATAAGCACCTTCCTGGTGCTTAAAAAACATAAAACATAATTTGTGTTGAAGCTGATGTTGTGGGAGCTGCTCTTCATTACTCTCAAGGACTAGAGTGCCTCTAAGTAAAGTCACTGCTTAAGTAGAGAAGAACCAGAGGGTGGGTTTGAATAAAGACAGTGGGGAAGAGGGAACTATGGGGACACCTAACAGAGATACACAAAATCGTAGTGAAAGAATAAAATATTTTAGCATAATACTCAGTCATCAGTGTTTTTCTTGGATTTTCATGAAAAGTGTTTTTAATTGTATACTTTATTTTGGGGATCTAAATGTGTATCTTTGTGTTCATAGATCACAAATTTACGTAAATGTTGTCAATCTGCTCATACATATTTTAAATGTATGCACGGATTGTCAATGTATTCACACGGATTGTCAATCTCTCCATACACATTACACATTTAAAACACAGATTGTATATCTGTTCACACAGATAACCCATGCAAAACCTACTTCAAAAAGAAGTGCCAGAACAAGGTGGTACTTAAAAATTTAAACCCTACCTTCATAATCAGAAAATAATTGTTCAAAAAATATAATTTTTCCTTTGTTTAACTTTGATCATTTTGTTGTGGATAGTCCACTAAACTTACTACATCATGTTGGCTGAACTTTGGCAGTTCAGATGAATAATGTATAGCAGATGCCATTGCTCCATCAACAATTGAACCGGAAATAGAGTTACCTTGAGAATTCCCCAATATTACCCCACCCCGCCTAGAGATATGTCTTTTCTCTGATCACACAGTCTGACCATTTATTAAACAATTCACTGCCTACAGAAACTATGTACAGGGTTATTTTCTGAACATGAGTATTTGTTATTTTTATTATTGGGAGCATTAAAATGTATTTTCATACATGGACATCAAACTATCCAGGAAAGATAATACCTAGAAAGTATTTGTAACAACCTTCTCTCTTTTCTTCTCTATATTCCACATAATATTATATGTACTTTCTTGTGTCTTCTTTCTTTTCACAATGCATTGTGTGTTTTGGCTCTCCGGGCAATATTGTTATACATCAGTACACATAAATTTAACATACTGATCCTCTACTGCCCTCTAATGAATCTGCTACCAGTCAGATTCTCTGAGGGATTTTAGTACAGCTCCTTCACTTATTCACACCACTGTGTCTCGTGCACAGTAGTACACAGCCGAGTCCTCTGCTCTCAGACCAGACAGCTTCAGAGTCATCATCCTGTTAGAATCATATTTTGTTGTTTACATATGTCCTTCAAAACTTTTGGAATGGTAACCTGTGCCTAAACCAGAATAACCCATCCACTCCAATGATTGCCCAGCAGGCTGTCTAATCCAATGTGAGTTGTAACTACTAAAGTTATCACCAGATATTTGACAGGAAAGACTGAGAGTTTCACCAGCCTGTGTCAGGACTGGACTGGAGGGAATGGAGGCCAGACTTTGACAGTTTAAACCTGATGGAGAAATAAATATAAATAAAATGTTAGAGTAAAGGAAGGAAGAGATGGTTGATAAAGGAAAAGACAGCTGTAGAACTTACAGGGCGGACAAAGAAAGAGCAGCAGAAGAGAGAGTTTGCCCGTCATACTGAGGGTAGAGATATGAACACAACTGCCCCACACAAGAAATCAACAAGTCAGTTGTAGAAACATAAGTATGAACTCAGATGGTCTGTATTTGCATAAATATGTAATGGTGCGAGGGACTGATGAAGCACATCAATGAAGAGAGGGTGAAACGGATTAGATTATTATTTAGATTATAACCATATTTAATAATCTTGTTAATGTTCACCAACTGCTCACAGACAAATTAAAGGAACAAATGGCTGCAGAAGTCATCAGCCAGATAGACAGAGAGCAGCAGAAAACAGAGTTTACTATTCATGAGGGTGGAGAGATTCAGTATGAACTCAGCAACTCCACACATGACGAAAAGACAACAACAGAACATTAGTTACTGATCTCTGAGGGTCTGGAATGACATCATGTTGTCAGGAGGAGGGGTCAGCTGTTTTCTCTGATCACATGGATTTGTCTCAACTCACTGGAAGCACTGCGTAGTTAGAGTATTTTTTAGGCACTTTGGTCCTATCCACACAAGTATGTAGTAGGCTAATGTTTCTTCACTCTTAATCCTAAAAACACAACAGATCATAAAAAAAGCGATTTTTTCATTTCACATTCACTAAGTACAGTGTCACAGGCCAGGAATGAGTAAATGGGAGGCAGGAGGGAAATTATTAAACACACCTGCAGTGAGTTTCTAATCAGTCAGTGAGCTGAGGATTGTCTGTTTTTCCCTATAAATCCTGTGTTGTGTGTATTGTTTGGGGGGACTCAGACAGGGAATCTATCGCACTACACTCACATTTCTTTTTCTGCTTTACCCCTCGACATCAGAGAGGGAGAGTACTTCCCTAAGATTTGTGTTCATTAATATATTCATATTGGTCTGAATCGCTGTCCGCGACACAAGTGACTCTATCCGGGGCAGTGGATGAGGAGACAAAGACTGGGCTGACTTTGAGGAGTGTGCCAGATTGGAGACCAGAGACTGGATGAGAATATACTACGTGCATCTAGGGGCGATCTGACTTTGTACAACTGTCGCCTGTGGACTCACACTGTCTGGTGGTGTGGCTGTTGGTGACGTGGCTGTCCGGGTCGGAGTGGTGCGTTCAGGATATCAGAAGCTGTGGAAATGGCAGAGTGCCAGGCTGGGCACCTTCTGAGCTGAGAAAATACTATTTCCTTTATTTTTGGGTTTATTATTTTGGGGATGGTTTCCTGGGAGACAGGAGGCCTGGAACATATCCCCATCCCTTTCTTTCATGTTTTGTATGGTCTTGTCTATCTATTCCTCTTTCTATAAATTACCCCGTAGCAGTGGAGTGTCCCTTTAGAGGGGTGGGTGGAGTTGGGCAGTGACAAGGGTGGGTTGGCCATTGTGTTTCACCTTTGGACAATGGTAGTGTTTTGAGTGTATATTTTTTATTCTAATATTTGGAGATATGGGATTTTTGATTTTCAAGAGCTGTAAAGCTGTATTCATTAAGACTGAAACAAAAAATGCTTGAAATATTTCACTTTATGTGTAATGACTCTAGAATATATGAAGGTGTCACTTTTTGATTTGAATTATGGAAAAAAAAAAGAAAATTCCAGGAAATTCTAATTTTTTGAGATGCACCTTTATAGAGCAGGGATATTTGAGTGTTGCTGTGGGTGGGAAGAAAATGGAATGTATTTTATGAATTTTATAGGGTATTTATTGAATTTAACTTTGTAATAAAACTTACCTGTGAGTACGTACCTGTCCTGGTTGTCTGTGTTGGGGCTGTGTGCTGGAGATTGTTAAAGCCTGTAGCGGTGGAGTGGTCAAGCCTTGTCCTGTTAGTGGGCCGGCCTCTGACAACAACAAACAAGACCAAACATCAGTGAGTCATCTACATAGAAATGATTCACATTGAATTGTATGATTTACATATGAAGAACATGCATAACTTTTTATAGGATTCTCTTCTCTGTTGTATAAATACCTTTTACTATCACTATGCTCATTGTTCTGAATTGATCATCGCTCAACCATTTGGTGAATATACTGTATATATTTCACATTGTTTTGCCTACTACATTCAAATAGAAAAGAACAGAATCACCAACCTAAGGCCCTAGATTTGTATGTGACCACTACTTTAGTCACAAAAGAACAATGTTTTTTACTATGTACAATACATTACTGTCAAATACAGGACATGATTGCCTTTCATAGTTGTAACCACAACTGGTAACTATATAACCATATAAACCAGATGAACACTGGCATTGCCTACCAACATGCAGCAGGACAGACAGCAAAGCAGAGGAGTAAATCAGAGAGCCCCTGGACAGGGTCAAAACTCCAAACTTAGTTGCTGTGAACCATCACAAGTACATTGGTGTAAATACATTGATGTACAAAGTACTTTGGTGAAAAACGATAAAATTTCTTGGGTCTTACAATCCTGGAGCTGCACTAATCACTGAGTTCCTCATTGACATTGTGTGGTATGTAAGATTCCACCATTCAGAGGTGGTTCATGAATGGTTTTAGGCCAATCCCTGATTCCTGTACCTATACATGCCTCCTATGTTTTAACATGGAGGTGGAAGGTCTATGACCGTCCGTTTTGCATCAATGATTGTACAAGCTGCCATCATTGATCACACTTGATTTTGGGAACTTTTTTGAAAGGATTTCTAACCAGTTGTGATGGATATTGTTCAGTAAGAGTTTTGCCTAATAAACAAACAGTTTAATATAAGGATCATTTTGGAACAGTTGTCTTACATTGTTTGTTCTGGGACTAACTAGTTGTCACATAGACTAAACTGAGATGATTGCAATTATGTTATGTTTTGATGTCTAATGTACTGATTATATTTCACAATAAACTTAGTGGTTGATCAAAGATTTTGTGGTGAATTATGTTTACAAACCAACTGAAAGCATAATAAGTTGTTTTGAATGGTAGATTTAATGTGTTACAAGCATGATCAGTTTTGAGTTTTGTACTAAGTTTTGAAAAACACCACATACATAAATATGATAATAGTACCAAAACAGGAAAAAAAAACTGTAACCTCAACATGAATGAAAAGATCTGCTTTCCCATGAAATAGTTTATGCTAGTATTTTTTTGGGAACAGTGTTATAAGAAATTCAAACTCCCTTCAAAGCACCAGATCTCAGGCTGGGTGCACTAATTTCCACCATGGTTTCATTTCATAGTGTTTTGAATCTTATTTTTACAGTGTGATTTACTGGTTGTTTTGGGTCTCAAGGGGAAATGTGTGGCTTGTAGTCTTCTGTACTGATCCTCTACTGTCCTCTGTTGATTCTCTAAAAGGATTTTGTAGAGCTCCTCCACTCACTTCTGCACAGTAATGAACAGCAATGTCTTCTACTCTCTCTTCCTGCTGGTTGTCATATCCAATGTATACCAGAGGTACTAAAAACAAACCCAGATCCTTTACAGGAGAGGCTGAGAGTTTCTCCATACTTTTAGACTGAGGGGACTGGACTATTTACTCCTAACTGAACATGCATATGGTATTTTTAACAATGTTGATTGAAACAGTTCTCTCTGTCTACTTCATACATTGATATCATACATTGTTGGATGATTGAGTGAGTACTAAAGAGGTCCAACATTATCAGGAGGAGGTGCAGTTTGCTGGTCATCTTTTAAGGATGAAAGACAATTCCTGTATGAGAAGAAACATCACATAAGTAGTAGTGTGGTTGTTCCACTTTAAAACATCCTTCCTAACTGTTTGTCACTCTGAATGAGAACTTCATCAAAATGATAAAAATGTAAATCAGTTCACAGACTGGACAACTATGGTTGGGTGGTGACATGTCATCATGTCTATAAAAGGGCTTTTCAAAATTTCGACAATCATCTTCCTGACCAATAATATGCACCTGGGTTGTATTGCACCAACCAGTTGTTTTGTTATCAACTGATTAGCAGTCAGGCAAACTGATGTATCATGTGTATAGCTGTAGTTAAGCAGAAACTCAATCAAAGAGAAAAAATGTATTTTTTCATGTTTTGTCCCCTTTGTGCATACCCTGAGGAACATTAGGTATTTTGTCTTAAATTTGGGTCTTGGAGTCATGCTTTGATGTTGGTGTTTGTGTGTGTTCGTACGTGAGAAGAGTTTCTCATGAACAGTCTCTCTACCCAAATATAACTTAGTTACAGCCACTCACACTTGTAGAAAATTTACAGTGCCTCCAGAAAGTGTTCAGACCCCTTCACTTTCTACAAAGTCTATTGTGTTACAGACTTAATTTATAACTGATCAAATATTTCTTGGCATCAATCTGCACACAATACCTTATAATGAAAAAAAAAACAGAATATATTGTCAATTTATTGAAGGAAAACAGAAAACCTCAAATGGATATTAATATTCTGAGTCTTTCTTCAGTACTTGGGTTGCAATCACAGCTTGGAGTATTTTTGTGTATGTATTAGTTTCTCTTCTTCTTAATAGATCTTCTCAAGGTCAGTTAGATTGGCTGGGGAGTGTTAGTGAAATTAGATCTTCCATTCTCCCCACAGACGTTCAGTGTCCAGTCTCAGGCTTAGCAGCTCAAGGACATTCACAGACTTCTGAAGTAAATCCAGTGCTGTGTATTTTAGGATGTTGACATGTGGTGCATTCTGAATCACATTATCTTCAAGGATCTCTAAGTAATTTGTCCTGTTCATCCATTCTTTAATCCTGGCCAATCTCACAGTCCCTGCTGCTGTGAAGCATCCCCATAGCATGATGCCCCACTACCATGTATCCCAAATATCTTATCTCATTTAAGGCAACGGCCCTGTGGAGGAGAGATACCAACCAATCAGAACCCCTCCAGGGTGTGGGGAGAGATGTACACGGTTGGGTAGCTTTGAAATATTGTGCAAACACTTGTTTTGAGGGACATCCACATAAAACAAATGTAATAAACATCCTCCCCTATGAAGAATTACGATCCAGACATTCTAAATTATTTGAAGTGAGGTGGTGTGGGCAGACATGAGAAACCAGAAAGAGCAGTTATTGTAAGTAGAAACGTATTGCTTCCTTTAATTCTTAAAAAAAGGTTATATTTATTTCTAACAAAATATATGAATATAATCTGTCAACACACTTGTATGGTAAGTGACTAAAATTATTATAATTAAAAATCTGTTTAAATGTTTTATATAATTAATCAAGTGACTCAATTGTCTGATTCTTTGATCCATCTCAAAATTTAAAAAAATCCAGTGCAAATCCAATGTACATCTGTTTGAAACATTGTATGGTTCAACAGCCACCAGCTGGCTTATGCAAAAAGCAGTTTCTCTTCAGCTGAAACCAGGTTGTGGTCATTATACAATGAATGTCTATGGTGAAAAGACCCTGTGGGCTCTGGTCTACTACACAGTTTAACTGCCTGACTGAATCATCAGAGATGCTAAATTGGGACCCTGAAACACCCTGGTGTGCAGAAGATATAATATGAACAGCATCACTCCTCATCTTTGGTTCTTAAATATCCCTTGGTCAAGTCTCACCTCTGCCCTAGTCACTTGTTTAGTAAACACACTTTGGGACAACTGTTGATGTAAAAAGAGCTTTATAAAATTTATTTGATTGATTAACTTGTCACGCTTCCTCCTCAGTCCTCAATCCTCTCTTGGTATCAACTATGAATTTCTCAAACATAAACCCTCATTCTTAAACATCATTGGTCTCTGTGCCCTCTATGCGGTTGGTTGGTGACACTTTGGTCTAGTGGGTGGAGTTATTTTCTGTGTGGTTGGCCCTGTCTTTGGTGATCTTTGAATGGGGCCAGAGTGTCTCTGGTCTCTGTCCCTAGTTTAACACTGCAATAGTTTTATGTCGGAGGACTAGGGTCAGTCTGTTCTGCCTCAGTCCCTATTGTTTATATTACATTAGTTTATGTGATGAAGGACTAGAGTCAGTCTGTTCTGCCTCAGTCCCTATTGTTTCTATTACATTAGTTTATGTGATGAAGGACTAGAGTCAGTCTGTTCTGACTCAGTCCCTATTGTTTCTATTACATTAGTTTATGTGATGAGGGACTAGAGTCAGTCTGAATTATATGCTGATGTATCCTTTTGGATCCAAGGAATGAGCTCTCAAATGTTTCTGTCCTGTTGAATCATAGGAGGACCTGAGCCCTTGGACCATGTCTAGTTGTCCCTGTCCAAAGTCCTCCTGGTTTTGTTTCGGATCTAGTTACTGCCTGATGTTTCCTGGTGTCACTGTCTACAGCCCACCTGGTCATCATTCTCCTTGTCCAACTGGTTGTACAGCAGATCTGGATTCTGCCTAAAGACTCTGGAAACAGCCCACCTACATTTATCAACCTGCTGGTCACTCGGCACACCGTCTGTCTCCTCTCTAGGTTTCTTACTAGGTTTCCACCCTACTAGGGAGTTTTTCCTTGCCACTGTGCATCAGTTTTAAATCCACAGTCTTGTTTAGCCATGTACACCTACAAAAGTGCATGGAGTCTGCATCTCAAGGCCAATACAGTGTTGACACCACTTTATATTGATACAGTATTTCAGTGTGTGTAGCCAAGCAGCCTGTGTAGACAACCATAGATGACATGTCTACTCCATTTGGTCAGTGAGGAAAACAACACTGAACCACTGATGTAGTATATAGTCCATTTTCTAGTGATGTTTGTAGAAAAAAAAGGATGTTTTGATAGGACCCTGGAAACATTTTGTCTTTAAAATTGTATGTGGAGATGGTCTAGAACTTGTGATTCCAGCCCCTGTAGTATATTGTTTGTGCATGTAAATATTATCTGAATAGAAATTGGACTTTGACCAAAGCAAATGACTTGGTGTTGCTTCAATACTAGGAGGTGTAACATGCTTGAATCTGAAATGCCCAGCTCTTGTTTCTTCAACAAATCTAGAACCACTTTTTTTTCCAAATCTCCAATAAAGTGTAGTTTTGTTTTATTATAGTATTTAATACATCACTAGAACTGTCCCTCATTAATCCCCTTGTCATTTTCCAATATGTCTGTGTGCTCTGTTGAGTGTCTGTACTTTCTGATCTCTCTATATCAGAAAGTTGTCTGGCCCTCTTTGAAGTCACATAGATTTTTGCATTTCACACTTTTTGATTTATATCTCTCCTGCATAAAATACCACCATTAATTTCTTCTTCGCTGACATACAGAAGTATAAATTATCAAACACGGTCTCAGGGAAGGTTAACTCTAGAGATACTTGCAATCTCCTCAGAGAAAGGTAGACATGGTCTTAGTTTTTCTGCACTTAACATTTGGAATAAATTCCAAGATCATTTTAAACTGAATGAATTGGTGGATTTAGGGCAAAAGGATGACAGAGGAATATTTCTGTGGTGTGCTCCCCATACATTCTATTCATTAATAACTCTGATGGTGCTGAACTCATACTATTTTATGCTCATTCCACTGTTCTCAGTTATTTTTATTTCTCTTATTGCTTTTGTTTAAGTTGTTGCACCAACAGCTAGAACAAATTCCTTGTTTGCTGTGAAACTTACTTGGCAATAAGACTCTTTCTGATTCAGTTTCTGAAAAGAGACATTTGATCTCATCATCTCCTCCTCTGTTAAAATAAAAAGGATATTTATTGTTGACAAGTGAGTGTCTGTGTGTACAGGTAAATGTGTGTGTGTGCGTGAGTTTTTGTTTGTGCTTATGCTTCCTCTCTCTACCAGATGGTTTTTATACAGCTTCTCTCATGACTTTTACCATTGTGAGTCTCTAGCACAGTAATACACTGCAGAGTCCTCTGGCTTTAACTGGTTCATGTGTAGATAGAAATTAGTGCTGTCCTTCGATGCAGTGAAACGGCCCTGTACTGCATGAGAATAGCTCTTGTAGCTGTCACTATAATAATAAATGATCCATTCAAGTCCCTTTCCAGGAGCCTGGCGGATCCAGTACATGTTTGTGTTACTCAGAGTGAATCCACTGCAGGCACATGTCAGTTTGAGGGATCCCCCAGGGGTCCCCTGGACCGACTGTTCTGCCTGTG
>JACXGI010021371.1:0-10184 GCA_016801175.1 Esox masquinongy | reverse complement strand
CACAACAACAGCTGCTGCCATATCTACCACAGCTGCCACCACAACAACCACAGAGTCTGCCACATCAACCACAGAGTCTGCCACATCAACCACAGAGTCTGCCACATCAACCACAGAGTCTGCCACATCAAGCACAGAGGCTGCCACATCAAGCACAGAGGGTGCCTCAATAACCACAGAGGCTGCCACAAAAACCACAGATGCTGTCACAACAACCTTGACTGTTCCCACAACAACAACGGCTGCCACAACAACCTTGACTGTTCCCACAACAACAACAGAGGCTGCCACAATAACAACAAAGGCTGCCACAACTTCCTTGTCTGTTCCCACAACAACAACAGAGGCAGCCACAACAATCACATCTTCCACCACAACAACCACACCTACTTCGACAACAACCGAACCTGTTTCCATAATAACCACAGTGGCTGCCACAACTACAACAGCTGTTCCCACAACCACACTAAAAGCTGCAATCACAACTACCACAAGTGCTCCTACAACAACCACAGAGGCTGCCACAACAACCACAGAGGCTGCCACAACAACCACAGAGGCTGCCACAACAACCACAGAGGCTGCCACAACAACCACAGAGGCTGCCACAACAACCACAGAGGCTGCCACAACAACCACAGAGGCTGCCACAACAACCTTGTCTGCTCCCACATCAACAACAGCTGCTGCCAAAACTACCACAGCTGCCACCATAACAACCACAGCTGCTTCCAGATCAACCAAAGAGGCCGCCACAACTACAAAAACTTTTCTCACAACAACACTAAAGCCTGCAACCACAACTACCACAACTCCTCTTACAACAATAACATTCTCTCAAAAAAGAACAACGGCTTCTCCCACAACAACCACAGAGGCTGCCACATCAACCACAGAGGCTGCCACATCAACCACAGAGGCTGCCACAACAAGCACAGAGGCTGCCACAACAACCTTGACTGTTCCCACAACAACCTTGACTGTTCCCACAACAACCTTGACTGTTCCCACAACCACACTAAAAGCTGCAACCACAACTACCACAAGTGCTCCTACAACAATCACAGCTGCTGCAAAAACAACCACAGCTCCTCCCACATCAACCACAGAGGCTGCCACATCAACCACAGAGGCTGCCACATCAACCACAGAGGCTGCCTCAACAATCTTGCCTGTTCCCACAGCAACAGAGGCTGCCACAACAACCGTGTCTGTTCCCAAAACAACAATAGAGGCAGCCAGATCAGACACATCAGCCGTCATAACAACCACTCAAACTTCGACAACAACCAAAGCTGCTTCCATAACACCCACAGAGGCTGCCACAACTACAACAGCTGTTCCCACAACCACACTAAAAGCTGCAACCACAACTACCACTAGTGCTCCTACAACAATCACAGCTGCTGCAAAAACAACCACAGCTCATCCCACAACAACCACAGAGGCTTCCCCGTCAACCACAGAGGCTTCCCCGTCAACCACAGAGGCTGCCCCGTCAACCACAGAGGCTGCCCCGTCAACCACAGAGGCTGCCCCGTCAACAACAGAGGCTGCCACAACAACAACAAAGGCTGCCACAACAACAACAAAGGCTGCCACAACTTCCTTGTCTGTTCCCACAACAACAACAGAGGCAGCCACAACAATCACATCTTCCGCCACAACAACCACACCTACTTCGACAACAACCAAAGCTGTTTCCATAACAACCACAGAGGCCACCACAACTACAACAACTTTTCCCACAACAACACTAAAAGCTGCAACCACAACTACCACAACTCCACTTACAACAGTAACAATCTCTCAAATAACAACCACAGAGGCTGCCACAACAACCACAGAGGCTGCCACAACAACCACAGAGGCTGCCACAACAACCACAGAGGCTGCCACAACAACAAAAACAGAGGCTGCCACTAAATCCACAGCAGCCTCAACAACAATCCCAGGTGTTCTCACAACAACGACAAAGGCTGCCACAACAACCTTGTCTGTTCCTACAACAGCAACACTGGCTGCCACAAAGACCACAGCTGCCCCCACAATAACCACAGCTGCTTCCACAACAACCACAGATGCTTCCACAACAACCACAGAGCCCGCCACAATTTCAACATCTGTTCCCACAACAACACTAAAGGCTGGAACCCCAACTACCGCAACTCCTCTTACAACAATTGCACCTGCTCCAACAACAACCACAGCTCCTCCCACAACAGCAACAGAGGCTGCTAAAACAACCACAGCTGCTTCCACAATAACAATAGAGGCTGCCACTCAATCCACTGCAGCTTCAATAACAACCACAGGTGTTCTCACAACAACTACAGAGGCTGCCACAAAAACAACAGAGGCTGCCACAACAATCTTGTCTGTTCCCACAACAACAGAGGCTGCCACGACAGCCACATCTGCCGCCACGACAGCCACATCTGCCGCCACGACAGCCACATCTGCCGCCACGACAGCCACATCTGCCGCCACGACAGCCACGACTGCTGCCACGACAGCCACATTTGCCGCCACAGCTGCCGCCACGACAGCCACAGCTGCCGCCACGACAGCCACAGCTGCCGCCACGACAGCCACAGCTGCCGCCACGACAGCCACAGCTGCTCCCACGACAACCACAGCTGCTCCCACGACAACCACAGCTGCTCCCACGACAACCACAGCTGCTCCCACAACAACCACAGAGGCTGCCACTAATACCACAGCAGCTTCCACAACAACCACAGGTGTTTTCACAACAACCACAGAGGCTGCAACAATAACCTTGTCTGTTCCGACAACAACAACATTGGTTGCCACAAAAACCACAGCTTCCGCCACAACAACCCCAGCTGCTTCGACAACAACCACAGAGGCTGCCACAACTACATCTGTTCCCACAACAACCACAGAGGCCGCCACAACTACAACATCAGTTCCCACAACAACACAAAAGGCTGCAACTACAACTACCACAACTCCTCTTACAACAATCACACCTGCTCCAACAACAACCACAGCTCCTCCCACAACCAAAACAGAGGCTGCTACAACCATAGCTGCTTCCACAATAACAACAAAGGCTTCCACTAAATCCACTTCTGCCGCCACAACAACCACAGCTGCTCCCACAACAACCACAGCTACTGCCACAATTAACACAAGTCTTCCCACATCAATCACAATTGCTGCCACATTAACCGATGCTGCCAAAACAACCTTGTCTACTCCCACAACAACCACAGTTGCTGCCACAAAAACAACAATTGAGGCTGCCACAACAACCACAGCTGCTTCGACAACAACCACAACTTATTTTACAACAACCCCTGAAGCTGCTATGACTACAACAGCTGTTGCCACAACGACAACAGCATCTGTCACCAAATCCACAACTAACACAACTCCTCTTACAACGATCACAGCTGCTGCCACAACAGCCACAGCTGCTCCCACAACAATTACAGTTGCTGCCACAACAACTGATGCTGCCACCACATCTTTGTCTACTCCCACACCAGTCACAGCTGCTGATAAATCAACCACAGCTGCTCCAACTGTAACAATAGAGGCTGCCACTACAACCACAACTACCACAACTCCTACTTCAGTAATAACATTTGCTTCCACAACAACCTTGTCTGCTCACACAACAACAGCTGCTGCCACAACAACAACAGCTGCTCCCATGATACCCACAGAGGCTAGCACGAGAACCACAGCTATTACCACAACTACCAAAGAAACTCCCACACCAACCACAGCTACTCACACAACAACCACATTTATGCCCACATCAACCACAGAGGTTAGCACAACAAATACAGCTGCTTCCACAACAACCACTTCTTCTCGCACTATCAGCACATATGATGCAACAACAACCACCATTAATCCTACTGTAATAGCTTCTCTGACACCAGCCACTGCTGCACCAACAACAACTGCTGCTGCTCCCACGGCAATCTCAGATGCTACCACAACAGTCACTGCTGCTACCACAATAATTTCAGCTGCTCCCACAGCAAACACAGCTGCAGCCACAAAAACTACAACCATCCCCCCCAAAAACGTATCTGTTTCCACATCAACCACAACTACAATGGCTGCTTCAACAACTACATATTCTATAGCTTCAGTGACATCTACAATGAAGTAAGCAAGAATTTTATAAATCTTTCTACTTTAAACAATGCGCAACTTGTATGTACATAATTGGTCACAGGTCAATCATGTGAGGTGTACATGTTCATGTCCAAAAGAAATATTTTGAAAACTCAACAACTAAAGAAAAGATACATTATGTTATTTTGCTATGCCTTTTGTCTTTAATTGAGACCTTATCTGCCATCAACATTAAGTCACTATTTTGGATTAAATTAAATGATTTTAGCCATGTGTCAGGATGGCTAACATCCTGGATAGTCATGTGAGAGACCCACTAGAAAGGTTCACAATAGGAATTTGCAGATCTCAAAACAAAAACCTGCTGGGGCTGGTTAGAGCCCCGAAACCCAGGCTCTGGTGATGCCCCTGTAATTTCTTACCTTTTTATTAATGTGGCGGTTCAAATTGTGTTTTTCCCTGTTTCCTATTACGAGGCAAAAAAATAACGTAATGTATTGCAAGCTAGAACGAGCAGTCGCACACCTCTGTCAGGACTCCATATGAAGGAGTGGAGCAGAGGAGTTTAAAAGGAGTATTTATTACCAACCTCACAGACAAGAGGCAGAATAACTAGACCAAACAGCAAAGGTCGTAATGAAAAATATAAACTGAAAAGTATCGAAGCCATCGTAGCGCCTACTGGAGACAATCACACAAAAAGACACGGAGAGCAGAAGGAACATATATATCTGACTGGGTTGATGACTTGATGGGAATAAGGTGTGTGTGATTAACGAGACAGGAGTGAGTGATGAATGATGAACTTGGCGGTGGTGTCAGAAGGCCGGTGACGTTGAACCTGCCCGAAACGGAGGAGAGGCAACGGGTGGCGCAGTCGTCACAACCTCTCAGTTGCTGAGGTGCAGGAGACAACCAAGAATTAAAGTAGTAACAGGAAAATGCAGTTTTAACTTCATGAAAAATCCATGTAAAACTGCATTGAATCTTAGTGTGCGGAGATCCTTTTCTGTTACTAAAATATCTATGTTGTAAAATATAAAGAGCAATAATAGCACACCTATTAACACTACGACCGCTAAATGCCTACGGGAATTGGCATTTGAGTTTGTAATTAAGATAAAACTGACATTTTGAAAGATACACCCTCCTCTTTCCATGACTTTTCCTAAATAGGCGTATATTACATTATCCCGTTGTCAGAATTCTAAACACACAAATGGAAAACTATTTAGAGACTGTTTACCTTTTTTTCGACCTGTTTTCCGACTTAACCGCCAACAGCCCACGGCACTTAGCGTTATGTACCCAAATGGTACCCAGGCGCTAATCACCCTTCACTGAATGCATGACGTCAATGGATGAATGCGCGATACTCCCATCTGAATTATAGAGTGTTGGTTGATTTTGAATGAAGTTACAAATGAAATACAGGAATTCCATGACCATTTAACTCGGCTATTATTTAAACATAATACAAACGATATAGGCTACTTGACAATTCAACATATGTATCACACTTTACCGTTATTCAGTAGGAGATTCAGCGTACTTGTGTAGGCTAATTTATCAAATGTACATCTAAAATGTAAATATAATTATTCACTTAACGAAATACCAGAAATTCTTTAGCAATCCCCAATTCAACAAACTTTACACCGTTACTGTTTATATTAGGAGAGAAAAACAAAATCGCATACACACCCTATCATCTCTGAATTTTCACTGCTTATTTTACTGAAGAATAAGATTCAACAAATATATTAGGCTAAATAATTATTCTCAAAAAGAAATACCAACGATCACCGATTATCAATTCAACAAACTTATTACACCATTACTGTTTTTATTAGGAGAGAAAAACACATCCTAAAATCTCTCTTTGAATTTTCTCTGCTTATTTTACTGAAGAGTAAGATTCTACAGATGTATTAGGCTAAATAATTATTCACAAAACAAAATACCAACGATCACCAATTATCTGTTCATCAAACTTATTACACCGTTACTGTTTCATCAGTACAATCGACAAATTACTTTTCTATATTTTTATGTAGGCTACTGTTAATCATTCTTTGAAATTGTGTACATGTTGTTTACATTCTTTTGCTGTTGTTACATGTACATGTCGACCTCGGGAACCTCATTGCTTTTATCCCTGCATTTCAGTTGCACATTGTATTTAATCTGAACTCGGTGAGCAAGTCAGACACAATTCACAGCGTTTAGTTCACAATGGCAAACCGAACCCGACGATTCGATGCCCTGACAGCATTGCAGATGCTGCATGATTTAGATGAGATGGAGTCAGATGGATGATCGGAAACAGTCCCTGAAATCGACATCTCAGATGCCGGGTCTTCATCTGATTCTGATAATGAACAGCCAACTCCAATGCCTGAGCCTCCTCGCCAAAAAAAGAAACTAACCAATGGCGACCCCAAAAATTACACTGCTAATCGAATTTACAAATTAAATTCATTGAATAATACACTGCAATGTTTTTACTCGAAGAGAAGGCCGTGAAGGGCCGTTATAAGCTTTAATAATGAGGATCTGGTGTGCTTAATGACGGGAAGTATGGGGTGATATGACGGGGAACAGGTGTGCGTAATAGTGGAGAGTCCGGGATGTTTCATGAATGCAGAATCAGCAGCCGGAGGCTGGCGTGATCACAGGAGGCACCGTGACAGTGAAGGTTACTGTAAATCATTCTTTCCATTATTTTTTATCAAATGTATTGTGTTTATCAAGCAACCGTGCTTTAGGCCTATATACGGCTATTCATGCGGATATCCTTCGATCGTCTTATTTTTAACTCCTACATCATCAAAATAAATTCTAATGGATTTATTTTTTAATAATTTAAGTCTTGTGTAATTTTAATTTTGTACATTTGTATGGCCTAATAAACGAATGAAAATACTATAGCCTGTGTTCTTAAAAATAATCGTTCTATGTATTCTTTTTTTAGTCGTTTTTTTCGTATGATAAAACCTTCCATACAAATACATTCTTGTATTTTTACAAATTCATTAACCATTTAAAACAAACATATTCTGTAATTCATTTTTTTTAGACTATTCTATATAGTTTGATGAAGACCCAGTATATGAACTGATGCCCTGGATGGATGGTGATGCTGCGGAGAATGTGTATGCTAATAGGGCCGATTCGTATGCGAACGACGACAAACGGCGTAGGGCTCTGGCTGCAAATGTTCGTCTGAAAGGCTTGGCAGTTCTAGTGTTAAAACCAATGCCTTAAACAACTTCCACTACAATATCACCTCAGGCAGTGTCAATGGAAAATATAACTAGCTTGATGGCAAGCTATGAAATGAATATGATTTACACAAAATGTATTGAAAAAAAGAAATTGAGACAGATTTGCACAAAGAGACCAGTGGGTGAGGTGAATGCGGGTGCCATTACGTTTGTATGTGGTGTTTGGGAAAGCTTATTTTTAGAATCCAGTAGCGGCTGGGAAACCCCCGCAGCCACCGCGAGGCGGGGGGGCCGCCACGCCCCAAGGGCCCCGCCCTGCATAGCAAAAAACAGACTAGGCCTATATAAAAATATATATGTATAAAAAAGGAAAAAAACTTTGAGGGCGCTCATTGAGAGCCCCAAGTTTCAACTGCCAGGTAAAGGAATCCCGTAATGTAGGCAACGTAACAGATCTTCATCCACTTCCATTAAATAAATGGGCTAAATAGTCTCAAAATCCCTGAATCTGGTAACAATGGCTTTTGCGTATCTTACGTGCACTACTACGCCATTACGCCTCTTGAACGCGCAAATTTCAAAAATGCTAATCATTACATTTTGCTAGATGACGGTAGAGACATGAGTAAAAGAAAATATGCAAGCGGTGCTCAAAAGCGCAGTAATAAACTGTTATCTGAACAAGCTCGAGAAAAATACCCGAAGATTACATCCTTATTTAGACCAGCCAGAGAGGAAGCTATCATCAGCATCTCCACAGACGAAACACTACCGCAGCAGCAGGTAGCTAGCAGCAGCACGTCTTCACCAGCAACCAGCCTTTCCAATGCAACATTTGGTTTTGAACAATGACAAATAGGCTGCTGTCGTGCTGACGCAATTGTGCTTTTGTCATTTTAAAACTTTTTTATTTCTCTCTCACATTGCTGAATATAAGCTATAGTTAAGGGTAGACAGCAATCAGTCTATTGGCAGTGGTATAAGATAATAGATGGAGATGAAGAGTTTATACAAATCTTAAAATTATCTCCACAGGTTGCATTGGGAAAGCAGTGCATGGAAAGGCTATGATTTTCACTTTATAATGGTGTGATTCATGGCTAATCCGGTGCGAGAATTCAATGCCCAGATAAAGCCCCGCCTCCATGCCAATAGAGGCTAGAAACTTGGTTTTGAGAAAACACGACTCAAATGAAGGTGGGAAGAAATTGTAATCGTAAGAAGCGAACGTGGAAAAATCGTGTTTGAACGAAGACATTTTAAGATCGGACGCGAAAATCCATTTATTGATTTTAGCATACACATTTTACACGCTTGAAACTATTTTTTTCATACGACTGAATTTGGTTTTTTCATACTATGAAATATTTCAGTAACGTTTTTCTTTTCTTACAGTCAATATATTTGAGCTCAATTTGGCTCCATACCTATATTGTTTACTCTCCTAATTGTTTAACAAAAAGAGATATTGAAATATCGTTTTACAAATACAGTACCTTCTTCCGAAAGAATAATAGTTGATGTACTACTTTTCAGTTACTCTTTTTTTCATTCTACAATGCTGAATGAATGTTGAGAAAGAAAATTTCAGTTGTGGGAGAAACAAAGTTATTATATCCGTATTATGATTGCATTCCTGTGTTTAATTGGGCAAACCATAAAACCAAGTACAAACTGTAAAAACAAAAGATGATCTTGCATTTTCTCCATAAACACCAAAACTACATTTTGCAGAAAATAATTAAGACAAAAGCCAAATACAGGATTAACACTGTAGGATGAATACAGTATAGTAAATACAAAACCCTAGAGATGAATGTAGTGTAAACAGAGCAAAAATATTCACCACACCAGCACAAATTGTCTGATGCATGGGTATTGAAACATAATAATATATATTTGTATATAACAACAATAGCAGATATTTGTTTACAATACAAGGCCATATTCCCTACTCCAAATGACAGGCAATTAATGACTTTGGGCTAGGCCATGTTTTAATCCTTTCATGCCAATGCCTCACTAAATAATTTGAACAAATGGTGGGCATGTGTAAATATGCATTGTGAATGAAAACGTTTCTAATTGAATTGACACATTTTTCAATGACAAAACGTGTCTATGTGCTTGTGCTATTAACAGTTGTGTATGTATATATTTTTACTTTCTATCAGATCGGACACAGTGTTGGTTTTTGTTAGACTGACGTTCCAAGTCAACACATCTGTCCCCACTGAGGAAGATGTCCTTGGGGCTGTTAAAAACCACCTGTCCAATCCATTCCTCAAGCAAACCAACTTAGACAATGTCACTTATATCGGTGAGTTGAACAAATTAGTCCTATAACTCATTACTTCTTGAATGTGTCTTTCGCTACACATTTCAGTATTGAAACTCCTATATTGTAGCACTGAATTGTGTTTGCAGCTAACGTTCCATAACTTTTTTGTTTACAGCACTTGCAAACACCTCATTTGCCATTGATCTTGCATTCCAAATTACCAATGTAACCTTGGAGGAGACAGTGAGCCCAAATGATGCACTTACTTTCACCAGTGAGACTTACAACCAGATACAGGATTCAATTGACAGCCTAGTAAGTTACTATCATATTATTTGGAAAGTTTCACTGTAATCTGTAATGGCATGCTATAAAACACTAAGCACAAATTTGAATTCCATAAACATCCATGTCATGATATTAAGTGAGAACTTGATGTAATGTCTCCTTTTAGCTCTATAATATTGTCAGTAAACCAGAGGGAAAACAATTTGACTTTCCCAACGCCACGTTCACGTGAGTACATTCCAAAAATCGTATGATCAAAAAGGTTC
>JACXGI010021370.1:0-10248 GCA_016801175.1 Esox masquinongy | reverse complement strand
TTTAAATAAAGGTTAATCAAATGTGATTCAGCTTGATTTCCCTGTTTAAATAAAGGTTAATCAAATGTGATTCAGCTTGATTTCCCTGTTTAAATAAAGGTTAATCAAATGTGATTCAGCTTGATTTCCCTGTTTAAATAAAGGTTAATCAAATGTGATTCAGCTTGATTTCCCTGTTTAAATAAAGGTTAATCAAATGGGATTCAGCTTGATTTCCCTGTTTAAATAAAGGTTAATCAAATGTGATTCTTATTTGTTGTGCTGCAGAACAGCCGACTGACTATTGGTGCTGAAGTTGACCAATAGGACGGAGGAGTGAGGATCTCCTTGTTCCAGATATGTTCAAATCCTAGTTGTTCATCTTTCAGAAGTTTGTCTTAAACCATTTGAAACCATTTGAAGTCAACAGGCCCTTAGACAACCCTCCGTGTATCTCATACACACACAATCTCGCTCAACCCACTTTTGGATGGTGTTTAGGGATTCGAAACATTTAGATGAATTGGAGCAAACTCTATGGCACAGACATGTTTACGAAGGGGTTTAACGTCCAAAATATTGTTTACTGGTGTGATGCTGAATGACACTAGTATTGTACACCGAAATGGGACACATACCAAACCCATTCGGGTCCTTTACAATTACAGTCATTCTTATTTACAGATAGTAGAACATGTTTTTAAGAAAAAAAAGGCTATCAAGATGGCTCTTCTACAGTCAAATTTACACTTGATGGCTGTATTCAGAGTGGCTTTCTCACTCAGTTTACTGAGTTCGCCTAATTTTTTTAGGTATTTTTATACCTTGGTGGTCCCAGTATTTGTATTGATGTAAACATTTCTGCTTGTTTGTACAGTTTGTTTCTTTGTGGTGAGGTCAGTGCAGTAAGTCTTGGAGTGTTTATACCTGTTTTATAGTAGGTCAAGGCTGGGGTGGAGGCTGGGTGGTGGGTGTGGGCTGGTGTGATGGGTGGAGGCTGGGGTGGTGGGTGGAGGGGGGGGGGGGGGGGGGGGGTGGGGGCTGGGGTAGAGGCTGGGGTGGTGGGTGGAGGCTGGGGTGATGGGTGGAGTGGTGGGTGGAGGCTGGGTGATGGGTGGAGGCCGGGGTGATGCGTGGAGGCCGGGGTGGAGGCTTGGTGGTGCAGTTCAGACAGGAAGCGCCACGTCTTCGTTTAACCATTATTGGAGAAACATTGCACACACAATGTCTTGGCGTTAGGCTCTGTTCCCTTGGAGTAACTCACCGTCATCACATGGTGGTTCAAACAATACTACTAATAACATTAACACTGTAATGATAACACTGTAATAATAGCAGTAACAATGGCAGTGAGCAAGGTATACAGTACCAAACCCCACACAGAAGGAAACAGAAGCAACAGGTGGAGGCTGGGGTGGTGGGTGGAGGCTGGGGTGGTGGGTGGGTTTAGCAACCGCATGCAATACGACCAGCAGAGTAGCAGACAGAGTGAGGACCCTGGTCTCTGACCGACTTTAATAGACCCCCATTTTAGATTAGGAACCTTCAGGCTGCTGTAGGAGCATCACTGAACCAACGCCCTCTCAGGTTCTCTGGCTGAACTGGCTGTGCTCATTTTAAGAACCAAAATAATTTACAGAGGATTGGGAGAGATTAGTGTAGAAAGTGGTCAGGCAGGCTTTGGTTTTCATTTTTCGTGTACCACGTCTCCAACTCAGTCATGTATTGAATGAAAATAAGACTGGTTGAATCAGAGGTCAAAGAAATTAGGGGAAATTAGGGGGGGGTGGTGGAAAGTGAAAGCTACAGTCACCTGCATCCGTTCATACTGAAGAATGTCAAACGTTTGGAGTTCTCCACTCTCTTTTTGTTTCACGAAATTTGGCGATGTCCGACTTGTGATTAAGGCCCTGCTTCATCGCAGCAACTCCCAGTGAACTCGGCACTGTTGATGTTGAGATGTGTGAAGCACATCCAATTACATTTTGGTACTTATCATGCTATTCACCCAACCAGGAGTTTTGACCGGAAGGAACCACTCTCTGGCCTTCTACCTCCAAGCCACCACGAGATGCTAAGAGATGCCACCCCTCAAACCTGCACGTTGCACGCAATTACGCTGCTAACTGCAAGGCGGTGACCTTACCACTACGCCATTCAGGGGCCCCCCATTTCACCTTTCCACTTTGACATTTACACAGGCCGCCCAATTAAGACATATTTTTACTGATTGGTCTTTTGACCAATCTTACGAGATCTTTTCAAATCAGAACCTGTATTTCAGCGAATCAGCATCCAGAACCCAAACTAGTTTTGTTTCTGGTCTCTTAGCAGAGTTAGAGATAAGGTTTATCCAGACAGTTTTAGAGCAGATGGGGCCATAAGGCCTGGCCAGAAAGACCTCTGTTTTTAGACTTCCCTCAGTGGTCTTTGGAGCGACATTTTCCTAGATTAGATAGCTGATATATTAGTAACTTATTGATAGTGGGAGACAGGGTCACATTCTATGGCTTTCTCAGTAATTAGCATTCCTAGCATTAGCAATGTTGTGGGGCCAAGTGTTGTGCCGTGATAACGTTCCATCTGCCCGTCTCTTCCACACTGTACCCTTTCCCATGGGAAGCAGCACTAGAGGACCACAAGGTCACATTTTCAGATGGCGTGCGTGTTTGTTATCCGTGTGTCTGTCGGAATCAGTGTATCTGTGAGTGAGAGCGCACACACCAGATTTGGTTTGGTTTCCCTCTAATCCTGGTTCCCTCATCAAATGTGATTTTGGTTTGTGAGAACAGTGAACTTTACCTAACATTAGATCCACTGGCACCGCCTGGTGGACACTGATGATTATGACAAATGGACCTTAGATGGTTTTCCAGTCAATGCCATTTAAATTAGGTATTGTTGAGGTGATGACACCTTCCTAGTCACCTAACTGAATCAGTTTGTTATTTCGATATGTTTCTGGGGAGAACGTAATTTGCTAATTCACATTTTTTGAAAAGGTCACAAACAGCACAACAACTGTGATTATGGTGTTTTGGTTTGTTTCATTCCATTGGAGATGGCTGGGAGTGCATAAAAACAGATTGCCTGGGTGCCAAAAAGTTACTTGGCACAAGAAAATTAAGTTTATGTTTGTGATTGATCAAAGCAAAATATTCCATAATGTTGATGAAAAACTACACATTACAATGCAAGGCTCAATGCACAGGGTGGACATCTGTGAAGGACATTTTGACATTAGGATTTCATTAGGATCCCAATTACCTGCTGCATGAACTAGAGGCATCTACTCTTCATTGAACATTACATACATATACACAACATTAATAAACAAGTACAGTAAAGAATATATAAATGCCTAGTTTTATAATGACAATGTAATATCAATCATATATAGTCCATTACATCAACTCTGGCATGCAAGTCAGTCTTGACCTATTGCAACAGGGAGACAGAAGCGAAGCAAATGTCTCCTGCTCTAATGTAATCTCGTATGTTCTATAAACACATTTCAGAATCCATTTCACTAGGCAGTGAAGCGTAAGTCTATCAGAGTGAAATAATAAAATCCCTTTGCCCTACTATGACAGTGTATTGTATGATGCTAGTCTATTCAAGAAACCTTGAACATGTTGTGATATACAGCCTTTTCCGCAGGTCTCTGATGGTATTATTCAAGGCTTTGGACCTGTTCATTACAGTTTAAAGTCAGTTTACCATAATCTTTTTACCATAGTCTGTTGAATGTAGTCTGTTTACTATAGTCTATTTTTTACCGTGCAAACATACTTAACAAATTAACTTATCTAACATCTAAATGTTCAAGTAGGTCAGATTCATTGTGCTGGGTGTTATTTTTTTTTTTGAAGCTGCTTATTTCTATGATTTGAAATTGCTGGGAGTTCTATGCAAGCATGTCTCTATATAACATGGTGCTTGGCATTGCCTTCATTTTTAGAAACGTGTCTATCACAGCGGTATGTTTTCTGACAAAATAGACCTTTGGGAATAAACAAATGAATCTCCTTCATCACTACAAAAGACAAGATGCTTCTGCTCATATGCCATCAGAATAACTGCCTATCTTCCCTGCACACTGATCTTGGCGCCTTAGAGACTTTCCCATGCTCATACACAATTCACACTCCAGTTCATCCACACGCACGCACACATACAGACACACACACACACACACACACACACACACACACAAACTCAACTATGCACTTTCTGTGGACAGACAGTCTGGGTTGGTTGATTCACTCACATTCTCTTCAGTCACAACAACAGATTCTAGGATCTGCAGCTGTATAGTCATATTTTGTACACAGGGTTCGCACAAGGTCCTTGAAGTTCTTAAAGTACTTCAATTTGGATGTCAGAAATTTCAGTACAGGGATTACTGTAAAATCACCCCTTTTTGGACAAAATCCTTAAAGTAATTGAACGTAAAATATATCTTATTTCAGAGTACACTTTCCCCCGTTGTTCTAAATATCAATATTATTCAGTTGCAGGAGCTTTGCAGCGATTTGTATGTCAAAAATGCCTGGTAAAGGTAGATTAATCCAGCAAATTAATAGAAATGAATACAGGTACTTGCTTTTGCTAGATGTGGATAATATTAAATAAGATTTTAAATAATGTTTACTTGGTGTAGGGAATATTGCGTTGCATGAGGAATTTCCCAAATTATTTATCTACGAAGACCCACTAAACATCTTGACAATATGTGATCACTAACGCAATACACTAAACATGCACTTTTAATATTGGCATTGTTAGTTAAACTATCCACACAAAACTATCCTAAAAATACAGGTAAAACTGCAATTTTCTGTCCATGCGTTGGCTCATTTAAACAGATTTGCGCGTTTAAACGCGAGAAAAATAGATCTGGTTTCTAATTTTATGCGTTTTCATTCAAACTGACGTCTTCTAGCTCCACTGTGCGCACGTGGTCCAAAACTACAGTTCAGAATTCCATTAAGTGGGATTGAGTGGATGCCAGTTTTTGATGGTGGTTGTGATGACATTCTTTTGAACCATAAATAGTAGAGACAGGTTTTGGGCTGTTATTTTTCTAATGCAAGTCTTTATTCAGTTGGACTGTATTTAATTGAAATACTTGAATCGGTTAATGGGTTAAATAAAAGAGAACTTCAATACATAAACATCGGCGGGTTTATTTTCTAGATTATTCTTGTTAAGTACAGAGATAATACCTGATAAATATGAAGCTGTTTTTACTTTTTTTAAACAAACAATATAAGATTATATTACTTGGTTTACGTGAACTCCGTGTGCACAAAGCTTTACCATCTGATTACCAGAGACATTTTTCACCAGGGGAAGTATCCCTGCCGTCTACGGGGATATAACCCACTGGACAGGATTACTGCAGAAATATTGAAATATAGAATAGAACAGATGAGTCACCTACTTTATAATACGCTGCTCATAAAAATTAAGGGAACAACTAAATCACACATCGGGTCCTGGTGAACTAAATATATTAAAGATCAAAATCTTTACTGTACATTGTGTAATTAGTTGAGAACAAAATGACATAACAATGGTCAGTGGAAACCAAAATCACCAAACAACTGAGGGATTGGATTCAAACTGGATTCGAACTGGATTCAAACTCACACTGAAAATCAAAAAAAAGAATTGACTTCACAACGTGTGTGAATTTCATCACGGCAATTCATAATGTGACTCAGTAGTGTGTATGGCACCCACGTGCCTATATGCACAACGTCTGGGCATGCTCCTGATGAGATGGCAGATGTTGTCCTGGGTGATCTCCCAGATCTGGATCAGGGCATCAGTGAGCTCCTGGACAGTCTGTGGAGGCATCAGATGCACCGATACATAACGTCCCAGATGTTCTCAATTGGATTCAGGTCTGGGGAACGTGAGGGCCAGTCAACGGCATCAATGCCTTCACTATCCAGGAACTGCCTATATACTCTGGCCACATGAAGCATTGTCCTGCACCAGGAGGAAGACAGGGGCCACTGAACCAGCGTAAGGTCTGATGATGGGTCTGAGGATTTCATCCTGGTACCTATCAGCAGTCAGGGTACTGTTGGCTAACATGTTAACATGTGGAGGTCTGTGTGACCCTCCAAGATTATACCTTCCCAGACCATCACTGACCCATCGCTAAACCGGTCATGCTGGATGATGTTGCAGGCAGCATAACGATCACCACGGCGTCTCCAGACTCTTTCATGTCTGTCACATGTGCTCAGTGTGAACCTGCTCTCATTTTGTAGGGCTCTGGCAGCGCTTCTCCTGTTCCTTCTCGCACAAAGGAGCAGATACCGGTCCTGCTGCTGGGTTAATGCCCTTTCATGGCCCTGTCCAGCTCTCCTCGTGTAACGGCCCGTCTCCTGGTATGTCCTCCGTGCTTTTGAGATTGTACTGGGAGACACAGCAAATCTTCTTGCGACACGTATGGATGCGCCATCCTGGAGGAGCTGGACTACCTGTGCAACCTGAATGGGCTGCAGGTACCGCCTCATGCTTCCAGTAGTGACAAGGACACTAGCAAAATGAAATACTAGAGAAGAATCAGCAAGGAAGGATAAGGAGAGAGCAATTGTCTGTGGCCACCACTCCTAAACCATCCCCTTTTTGGGGGTTATCTTGTTGTTGCCTCTCCAGTGCACCTGTTGTCACTTTCATTTGCACCAAAACAGGTGACATTGATTCACAATTGCTTATGCTTCCTAACTGGACAGATTGATATCCCTGAAGTTTAATTGACTTGGCGTTATACTGTGAGGATTACGTGTTCCCTTAATTTTTTTGAGCAGTATATTTAAGGATTTTATTTCTATGCATTTTGTCTATGCATTTTTGTTAGATAGGCACAAAACAATTTACCCACTGATCAATTCATGACCTACACCCTGAACAATTTAACCTGCCTGATTTACAGCCAGCAGTCATAGCAGCAACATGTCACAAATGTCATGCCAATAGGAGCTTCTGCTGTGCTACTTAAGTCTGAGTCAACTTAAGATACATAATTTGACTTCAAACAAATGTCACGATGAGTGCTTCTTGTTTCTTAACTAAGATAGGTTTGTGGGCACTGTAATGTGTTTTTTTTAATCTGCATCAACTAGTTGAATCTAATCTAACCTATCAAGAGCCTATGTCTGTCTTTCTGTAGTGTGTTTGTACTGGGAGGTCCAGGTGTCACTGTGACGGAGTTAAAGGCAATAAGGTACGTAGGCCACACTCATCCAGCTTTGAGATTGAATACATTTACATTTGTTTCAGGCTAAATCGCTAATGCTTCTTGATAACTGTTATGTCTCCCGATTCTCTCTTCACACACACACACCCAGGGAGAAAAGGGTTTCCCAGGAGAGACAGGTTCATCCGGGACGGCTGGTTACTCGGGTCCAGAAGGTCACTCCGGACCAGTGGGACCTAAGGTAAGGTGTCAGGTGTCATTATTCACTGTCTTCACAAAGGAAGTGTAGAAACTGCCCTTGAAAGGCATTAAACACAAGATCTCCTCGTGTATGAGCAAATTTGAATTTCGCTGTAGAATCTACTTCCACTGTATTGGTCTGTTCATGAAATAACAATGCAAGTTCCAGAATTCATAGAAACCGCCTCCATAACAAAATGGTCATTGGAGAATACGATACGAATAAAAACAAAAAACACACTTGAACAATAGTTATATTCAAAATGCTGGTGTACTGTGACTGTCTGTTGTAATTACAAGCCAATGCAGAAAAAATGCTCTTTCGCCTTTTCGTTAGATTGGTGCCACTGCCAGTAATGCACACACAAGTAACTACAACAGATGGCATTGTCCACAAGACCATCCAGTCTTCAGTAGTCCACTTGTGGTGCTTCATGGCCCAGGCAAGCCTCTTGTTCTTTGCCATCTTAGCAATGGCTTTGTTACTGCCACTTGACCTGTCAAACCTGCAGCTCGAAGTCTTCTCTTCACAGTTGAGACCGAGACTTGCTGACTTCGACCAGTGTTGAGCTGTACTTGAAGCTGTAGTCCTGTGAGCCGCCTATCACACAAGCTTCTGGCAGTTTAATATTATCCAAAAAATGCTTAAGAGGGTGTTATAACACAGTCTATTCCAACACTGCTTTCATGCAGACAGAGGGTTTGTAAATAATCAACAATAGCTGGCACTTTTTATCTGTTGTTGTATGTTGTCAACAACTAGCTACACAATGTGTTGGTATGATATACACCTATCAGCCATAACATTATGCCTAATATTGTGTGGGTCCCCCTTTTGCCACTAAATCAGCCCTGACCCGTCGGGGCATGTACTTCCCATCTTAATATTGAAAAGAGGCTAATGTCACAACGCAAGTAGTGACATCAAAAGTTTAATAGAGGAACAGATGAAGACGAACAATCAATACACTTCTTGATTGTGAACACCATGCGTTACTTCAGACAGTAAACAAGCAATCTGATGCAGGCGATATCACTGCCCATGTTCATAAACAGACTACACCCAATCGTGAGGCAAGTTGGAGAAACCATTGCATCTTCACAAGGTCAGTGGTGGTAGGAGTCACGTGACAAGATGATATGGAGTTTAAAGGTCATTGGAACTGCCAGTAACAGTTCTGAAGGTTTGCTGTGGTATCTGGCACCAAGACGTTAGCAGCAGATCCTTTAAGTCCTGTAAGTTGCGAGGTGGGGCCTCCATGGATCAGACTTGTTCGTCCAGCACATCCCACAGATGATCGAATGGATTGAGATCTGGGGAATTTGGAGGCCAAGTCAACACCTTGAACTCGTTGTTGTGTTTCTCAAACCATTCCTGAAACATTTTTGCGTTGTGGCAGGGCACATTATCCTGCTGAAAGAGGCCAATGCCATTAGGGAATACCGTTGCCATGAAAGGGTGCACATGGTCTACAACAATGCTTAGGAGGTACGTGTCAAAGTAACATCCACATGAATATCAATTTTCCCAGCAGAACATTGTCCAAAGCATCACACTGCCTCCATCAGCTTGCCTCCTTCCCATAGTGCATCCTGGTGCCATGTGTTCTCCAGGTAAGCGACGCACACGCACCCGGCAATCCACATGATGTAAAAGGAAACGTGATTCATCTGACCGGGCCACCTTCTTCCATTGCTCTGGGGTCCAGTTCTGATGTTCACATGCCCATTGTAGGCGCTTTCGGCAGTGGACAGGGGTCAGCATGGGCACCCTGACTGGTCTGCGGCTACCCTGACTGCGATGCACTGTGTGTTCTGACACCTTTCTATCAGTACCAGCATTAACCTTTTCAGCAATTTGAGCTACAGTAGCTCGTCTGTTGATTCGGACCACACGGGCCAGCCTTCGCTCCCTACGTGCATCAATAAGCCTTGGCTGCCCATGACCCTGTTGCCAGTTCACTGCCTTTCCTTCCTTGGACCACTTTTGATAGGTACTGACCACTGCAGACTGGGAACACCTCACAAGGGCTGCAGTTTTTGAGATACTCTGACCCAGTTGAGATACTCTAGCCATCACAATTTGGCCCTTGTCAAATTCGCTCAGATCCTTACGCTTGCCCATTTTTCCTGCTTCTAACACATCAACTTTGAGGACAGATTGTTCACTTGCTGCCTAATATATTCCACCCACTGTCAGGTGCCATGATAACAAGATTATCAGTGTTATTCACTTCACCTGACAGTGGTCATAATGTTATGGCTGATTGGTGTATGTGTCATGTTTTAGTAACTACTTTATTTCAGTCAGACTTATATGCAAAGGGGAACACAGTGTTACTTCAAGTCCTGTTTTACTCAAATGGTGATCAGTGCTGTTTAAGTCAAATAATCAGGACACTTAAAAACACCTTTTTGGTAAATAATTATTTGCTGCATTTTTACAGGTACATAGCATAGATAATATTTGTTGAATGACCAACCCAAGAACTGTGTGTACTGTATAGTTACTGAAGAAAAATACCACAATGTGATGTTCCAAAAAGGGAGACCCAAATGCAGGTGGAGATAAACCAGTCATTTTAATGAGCACAGCTCTTGGATCAAAATAAAGATCCTCAACAGTGAAGTAAATGCCTCAAATAGACAAAAGAGGGAGACAGTACAGCAAGTTCCTTCTGAATTAATGTAGCACACTGGTAACGGAATGTACAGCAATTTAACGTAGGACATCAACCCCAGAACACAAGGAGTATATACACACCGATAACGAATAATGGGAGTCAGGTGTGTACTGCATGATACAAAAC
>JACXGI010021369.1:0-10306 GCA_016801175.1 Esox masquinongy | reverse complement strand
CGGTCAAGCCTCTTACGAAGCATCCCCAGTAAACAACCCGTCAACACAAACAGCACATTCTGCATGGCCGCCATAGCAACAGCAGAACTCGGCGCAAGAACAACTCGGTGACAGGAAGGGCGGCAGGCGAGGTGATCACACGTGAATTCACACCGTTTTTGCCCCCTTATCAACCTCACCGACCGAGTCGCCAAATGAATCTGGCCGATGATCCGCAGCCCAGAAAGCTCCTTACTATGTGGAGATAATAATTCTTCAACCTACTAATATACGTGGGTGACCTACATCGTGTTGCTACCACGGAGAACACTGCTGCCCCATTAAAAATAACTCCTTTTGAAGTTTTCATTTCCCCTCCCGGGTTGCAGGAGTATGTATTGTATAATGTGCTGTACTGACTCATGTGGAGAAGTAGGACACAGAATATTAATATGTACGATACAGAGAGAGTGTGTGTGTGTTGCGCCGGGCTCCTCTGCGACAGAGTAACCCTGGCTCACTGAAGCCCCAGCACAGAACAGTGTCGGAGTGTGTCGTCGGCTTCTCTGGCCCTCAGAGACGGACTGAACAGAAGAAATGTGCAGAATCAAAAATAAATAACAACAAACATAAACCAGGAAAAAAAGCTAACAGTCCATTTATATTGTCTCGGTGTGAGGAGACAGGAAAGCCCACAGGCATCACAGACATCAGAGTAGCTGCGGCCCCTATGGCATTCTGGGAAATGTCAGGGTTGTCTGGGGAGAGATGACGTAGAACATGGAGCTTTTCAGATAAGAGGCGGGGATGATGAGAGAAATAGCGAGATAGACAGAGAGAGAAACAATGTACATCATCACTGTTCTGTCACTGCAGTGAAAACCAGGAATGTGACAAACTGGCTGCTTTCCTTAACCCTTATTCTTAATGGTTTTCCATTAAAATCATAGAAATGATGTGAATTTCCATGTGAATAGGCAAATGTAGCTTGTTTTTGTGGTACAACCACATTTCTATCAAAATGTAGAAACTTGTAAGTAGCGAGTCATAAATATATACAGCGAGTCATAAATACATTATGCAGCTGTCAAATAAAAATCACTGTCAAGAAATATATATATTTGCTGTAACATTTACAAAAAAATGTTGGAACATTAAAAACGGTCTTATATTTATTTGCTAATCATCCTTTGTTTTTGTTAACAATTCATCATTTGTTTTTGGATTTTGACATGTTTGTGAAACTATATACATATTTTCTGACAGTGATTTTTAATTTGCCAGCTGCATTATGTATTTCTCCATACACAAGGGATCAATGTGATACTCTGAAATTGTTTTAGAGCCTGTGACAGTTATTAGAAAATATGCCACATGGCTAATCCAATGAGGATGGAACTAAAAGGAAAGTCTGCACCAAACAGGTAGGCTTGATATGTAGCTAGGAATCTGAATGAGATTAGAAAACACAAATTTATTTTTAATCACCTAGCTGCCACGTAAGCTAGTTTACTTAAGCTCCTCTCTCTACTGTCACCAACAGTTTCCAGTTTCATAGCCTGCATGGTTCCAGCCTGCCCGTCATCAGAAACACACGTGTTTAGGGCATATTATCAGGACAATCTTTGTGGAGGCATCGACACATTACATCAAATCCTTGTGGTACCCAAATACCCATGCTTAGAACCAGATCGGTGGATCCCTCGTTAATGCACCAAGTGCTGAAGTACAGCAGCCAACTCATAAGCCTGTTAAAGTATTAATCATCAATGAGTAAAGAGCCCTACAGTTCCTGCTGTGAATGTGGAACAATACAGTCTTACAACTACATCCAGGAGAAGTGCTAGCCTGAACCACTGTTCTTTACTGGGTGATATGGAGGTCTTCTACTACATCATTCTGTAGCCATGACCCCACTTCCTGACCTCACCGTGTGATGCACACCTAGTCAGAGACAGGATGGAGAACACTGTGAGGCCAGGCTACAGGACTACATCCAGAGTAGGAAATGGCTATAGAGCACAGACAGTTTTGGATCCAGGCTATGGATGAAACTGAACAGCCATATCTCTGAGGTACGGATTGTTTAGGATCCAGACTAGGGATGAAACTGAACAGCCATATCTCTGAGGTACTGATTGTTTAGGTCCCAGGCTAGGGATGAAACTGAACAGCCATATCTCTGAGGTACTGATTGTTTAGGATCCAGGCTATGGATGAAACTGAACAGCCATATCTCTGAGGTACTGATTGTTTAGGACCCAGGCTATAGATGAAACTGAACAGCCATATCTCTGAGTTCCTGATTGTTTAAGACCCAGGTTATGGATGAAACTGAACAGCCATATCTCTGAGTTATTGATTGTTTAGGACCCAGGCTATGGATGAAACTGAACAGCCATATCTCTGAGTTATTGATTGTTTAGGATCCAGGCTAGGGATGAAACTGAACAGCCATATCTGAGGTACTGAATGTTGTTGTTTTTGAGAGAACCATCCAGCTGGAGGACAAAGAAACACTGCCTGTAGAACACCTGGTACAGCAACATCGTTGCATTTAGAAATACGACGCTATTCAGATTTCACTTTGACCAATCACGTCAGACCTTTTTAGACCTGATTCAATTGGGTAAAATTAAACCAATTACCATTGGCTTCACATGTAAACAAAGTTCCCTTGAATGTCATAAAGTCAACCCACAACTCCCAGCAGATTCCCTGCACGGATATGGTTAAACCTAGCTGCATGTCAGGAAACAGAAGACAAGCTGCATGTAACACAATATTTTCCAGTTCAGGTTAATTTACCAACATGAACAATATGACTTGGTTTGGGTGTAAAGGTCATTCCAGTTCAGACACATGCATTTGCATGCCTTCACAGAAATACTCTTAAGCTTCCAAGCCGTTTAGGGTCATCCACACACACACCAACATAACACACAGTCACGTCATGGTCAATTACACCCCATGAAACAACACACTATGCACTCTATGCTGTTAGAAAGGAAACACACATGCACCAGTGTATTAGGACATCTGTATTGACTTCATGGAACTGCTATGCATCTGAGTCTCATCCCTGTGGAACAGGAACAAGGTGCGGAGACTGCAGAGAGAGCAGGTTAGAGAAGCGGGGTAGAGGAGCATAAAGGGAGGGTGGAGGAATATGCAGGATGGGGGAGGGACATGGTAGGTGACTGGGGCTGAAGATTGACATTATCATCTTTGCACTATCACATAGATTACCTGATAAACACTGTCTGTTGTAAATCTAACACATACTGTAAGCTACCTGATATACAATGTCTTTTGCAAATCTATCATGTTCTGTAGAATACCTGATAAGCACTGCCTTTTATTGATCTATTACATAGGTAATCTAACAGAACACTCAGTAGGACAATCTGAACCTACAGGAAGTTTGGACTTGTGATCTGGGTCAATGAGCTTTACTCTGCATTGATCTACAGTAGACATGGATGAATGGATTAGCTTTTCTGCAGAATAAAATAAAGGAAGCAAAAGACATGAAAAAGTCAATCAACTGAGGAAAGGAAATCACGAAAGGTAGGGGCTTATTATTGCATGGAGGTGTGGTTAAAAAGCTACCAATGTTAGAGCATCTGATAGCATGCAGGACGAATGAGAGCAGAGAAAAGCAAAGAGGGAGGAGTCACCTTGGTCAGCAAGTGAGAGGGCTTTCCTGCTATATTTTTCAGAATCAGGGAGGTTTCCCTGTCCAGATAGGAGTGCTTGGAGCAGAAAGGAGAGAAAGGAAAAGAGGGAAATCAGTTATTGGCAGTAATTACAAACTGTTCATTTGAAAATTTAAAAGGAAAAAGGTTTTTAAGTTCATCTGAGTCATTAGGACATTAATAAAATGTGTGGTTGATGTGAATCATGAGAACAGATTGCTGTGGAATATATAGCACAGATTAGTATCATTTAATTCCTCATTCGACCAATCCAGTCACACATTTGTGGGTGGTCTGGCTACAGCAGATAACTAGGAGTGGAAAATTCAAGTAACTAATTTCCCAGGTTTTCTAGAAATCTTGGCTGGAAGAGTCTAGATTTCCATTTTATTCCCCTTAGATTCCAGGAATATTAATCTGGGATATTAATGGAAGACAAGGAAACTGGAAGTTCCTGGAATGCTGCAATATTATTCACAATAAGCACACTTGAAAAGGCGTCGGGACGTTGAAAAGGCGTCGGGACGTAGAAGAGGCGTCGGGACGTAGAAGAGGCGTCGGGACGTAGAAGAGGCGTCGGGACGTAGAAGAGGCGTCGGGACGTAGAAGAGGCGTCGGGACGTAGAAAAGGCGTCGGGACGTAGAAAAGGCGTCGGGACGTAGAAAAGGCGTCGGGCTGTTGAAAAGGCTTCAGGCTATTGAAGAGACATGAATTGAGCAGAGGAGGAACCTATACAGACAAGACCGGATCCATCATTCATTAGAATGCTGACTGGAATGTCACCTGGCCATCACCATGGAGACCACCTTCTTACCCATCCATCATAGGAACAACCAAACCAATGCTGTTTTTAGTTCTATTATCTAACTGACTAGCCCCCAACAAACACACATACAGGTTAAAAAGTGGTTGCATAAGTCCCCACAAGACACATTGGAGATTAATGGGAATGTGAGTCCCATGTTTATCCTCTGCATCGTGCTTCATTGAATGTTGAGTCACCTGAGGAGAGTCATGAGGCGAGCCAAACAGAAACATCCCATCACATGACACCGTCCCATCACATGACACCGTCCCATCACATGACACCGTCCCATCACATGACACCGTCCCATCACATGACACCATCCTATCCTTGCAACACTACAGTCTGATCCCCGGTTTAATTTGGCAGAGAAGACTTCTTACTACTCTTGATCTTGGCATTCATTCACTGGTACCAGACCACACACATGCAGCACCGCTGGTACTAGACCACACGCATGCAGCACCGCTGGTACTAGACCACACGCATGCAGCACCGCTGGTACTAGACCACACACATGCAGGACCGCTGGTACTAGACCACACACATGCAGGACCGCTGGTACTAGACCACACGCATGCAGCACCGCTGGTCCTAAACCACACGCATGCAGCACCACTGGTACTAGAACACACGCATGCAGCACCACTGGTACTAGACCGCACGCATGCAGCACCACTGGTACTAGAACACACGCATGCAGCACCACTGGTACTAGACCGCACGCATGCAGCACCACTGGTACTAGATTACATGCATGCAGCACCACCAGTACAATATTTTGCTGCCTGCTCAAGTGTTTTATAGGAAACAACATAATTAGGTCCTAGTTAAGGTGTTATAAACTTTCCTGCTTTACCCTTGGACTGTTCTGAGTATGAACTGTAATACTGGATCTAACAAAGACATACTACACTGCCAGAGACATACTACACTGCCAGAGACATACTACACTGCCAGAGACATACTACACTGCCAGAGACATACCACATACTACACTGCCAAAGACATACTACACTGCCAGAGACATACTACATACTACTGCAAAGACATACTACACTGCCAGAGACATACTACACAGCCAGAGACATACTACACAGCCAGAGACATACTACACTGCCAGAGACATACTACATACTACTGCAAAGACATACTACATACTACTGCAAAGACATACTACATACTACTGCAAAGACATACTAGACTGCCAAAGACATACTAGACTGCCAAAGACATACTAGACTGCCAAAGACATACTAGACTGCCAAAGACATACTAGACTGCCAAAGACATACTATACTGCCAAAGAGCTTCATCAGTCCTGAATAACCCTATACCTTTCATTATCCCAAAAATTACTACACCATATGTTATCCCAAACAGCACCCTGAGCAACACTATCTTTTCATGAACAACACTTCATATTACATTATCCCTAACAGCCCTATGCACATTATCCAAGACATAATTTTACCTTACATTACAGTAAACATCACAAACACTGTTAAGCAACTCAAATCCCAATGTGACAGACCCAGGTCCTTGCCAATTCCCTGATAGCCCAACAACATACAACAGAGTGTTCGCTGAGGATAGCTAGGGTTTTGGGATGCTGGTGGAGTTGATTGAGCTGCAAAAATGTATTGCTTCAAAGGAGTAGGAATTAATGACCTTGTCACATTCTGGATAACCACCCTGGCTGATCCTGACTTCCCCGTTCTCACGAAACAGGCACTTCACTTCCTGACCCTGTTTGGCTCCACATAGGGCTGGGAATCACCTCACCAGGCTCACCAGACACCTGCCACTGCATGGCCCAGAGGAACGTTTGGGCTATTCAGGTATTCTTTACTCTTTGTTCTCCAGAAAACATGCACTTTATTTCACTTGAATCTCACGTCTTCATTTCAGGTTCATGTGCAATGGTGCGGTGCACTTCATGCGCTAACCACACAACCACTTGTTCTTGCACTGTTGATGCAATGCTGCACTTTTACATAGAATTTTGTAATTCATTCACATGTGTCAAATTGGCTAATAATGAATTAATTCTTATTCTTACAAACATTTTATACAACATGTTTCCCTGAAAACTATGCTTATTAAAACTCTATATGTCCCGTACCTTTTCAATACATAGGGTACCTCAGCTCTACATTATCTTAAATAACCCTGTACCCTCCATTATCCTGAATAACCATGAACCCTACATTATCTTAAATAACCCTGTACCCTCCATTATCCTGAATAACCATGAACCCTACATTATCTTAAATAACCCTGTACCCTCCATTATCCTGAATAACCATGAACCCTACATTATCTTAAATAACCCTGTACCCTCCATTATCCTGAATAACCATGAACCCTACATTCTTAAATAACCCTGTACCCTCCATTATCCTAAATAACCATGAACCCTACATGATCCTAAATAACTGACCCTAACCCTATACTCTACATTATCCTACACAACATATACAAAAAACACCCTACCTGATCCTAAATAACCCTATGCCCTACATGATCCAAAATAACCCTATATTATTGGAATCATCAACATACACTAAATTATCTTTAACAACTCTGTATTATCCTAGGCATCCATTTACCCTTCATTACCCTATCAATTGACCATACATTACCCTAATCATCCACATGCCCTACATTAACCCAAATAACCCTATACACTACATTATCCTAAATAATCTTATCCGAAATAATCCACATTATAACCCTACATCCCTACTAGAGATGAATGAGGTTTATCATGGTCCTTTGAGACATCTGTCGGCGGACAGTTGGTCAGCTGTGTCTGCGTGATGGCAGGGGTTAATCTCTACGGCTATCAGTGTGCATTGACCAGAGACGGGCAGTCTATAGCCTACCTCTGTGCTTCCTGGGGGGCCCTGGTTGGGCCCCTGTGTTGTGGGCGTGGCCCCGTCCTCTTCTGAGGGCCTGAGCACACTGTCCAGAGAGTCCATGCTGCTGGCCGACGCAGAGTTCACAGACGACCGAGAGGAGTGGGCGATGGAGCGCACCTCGTGTTCGCTGACCGTCCCCACCGACCCCGTCCGCCGGTGGCTGTGGTGGTGGGAGACGGGCCTCCGCAAGGTGGAGGAGGAGTAGGAGGTGCTGACTAAAGAGTGGGAGCTCTGCCTGGCCGCCTCGTCCATGCTGAGGGAGGCCTGCTCCAGCTGGGCCGTGATGTCGTCCAGGGAGAGGTTGGAGGCAAGTGGACGACTGTGGCGGGCAGCCACCGTGGAGGCAGGGGAGGCGCGGGTGCTGCTGGAGGTGCTGCCCCCGCTGCTGGAGGTGCCTCCACCACTGCCCCCGGCTCCGCCCCCTGCTCCGCCCCCATGCCCCTTGCTGCTGCGCCCGGCAGGGGGTTTCTGCCGGACCTTGGCGTCTCCAGGTCGTGGCTTTCCTCCGATGGTGCTCAGCTCCTGCTCTATGGAACACAGGTCAGCCATTAGAGCATCCAGGTCCACTGAGTCCCCGCCCTGGTTCAGAGCCTCTGGAATAAAACAGAAACATGAGAATTAGCAACAACAACCACACAGCCATCAGGGGTCAATGTAATGAACACCTACCACCTGATGTTGAATACGGAGAAGTTATTATCAACCTACCACCTGATGTTGAATACGGAGAAGTTATTATCAACCTACCACTGGTGTTGAATACGGAGAAGTTATTATCAACCTGCCACTGGTGTTGAATACGGAGAAGTTATTATCAACCTACCACTGGTGTTAAATACGGAGAAGTTATTATCAACCTACCACTGATGTTGAATACGGAGAAGTTATTATCAACCTACCACTGGTGTTGAATACGGAGAAGTTATTATCAACCTGCCACTGGTGTTGAATACGGAGAAGTTATTATCAACCTGCCACTGGTGTTGAATACGGAGAAGTTATTATCAACCTACCACTGGTGTTGAATACGGAGAAGTTATTATCAACCTGCCACTGGTGTTGAATACGGAGAAGTTATTATCAACCTGCCACTGGTGTTGAATACGGAGAAGTTATTATCAACCTGCCACTGGTGTTGAATACGGAGAAGTTATTATCAACCTGCCACTGATGTTGAATACGGAGAAGTTATTATCAACCTGCCACTGATGTTGAATACGGAGAAGTTATTATCAACCTACCGTTGATGTTTTATATGGAGAAGTTATTATCAACCTGCCACTGATGTTGAGTCTGGAGAAGTTATTATCAACCTACCGTTGATGTTGTATATGGAGAAGCGGTTGCAGAAGTTAGCCATGTTAGTCTCCTGTCTAAGGGGGGCTTTCTGGGGGGCCTTCTGGATCGCTTCTGGTTTTCCATCATCTAGACTCTGGAGAAGAGACAAAAGGGAGATGGATCCACGAGGATAGCATTCCACTGTGATGATACTCACTACTAAGATTATTATAATAACGCTCAATGATTTAACTAAGGCAGTTATAAGATAAAACAGATACTAAGGCAATTAAAACAGGAGGAAACCGGTCCCAATCATGATTAGGGTCAGTTAATTGGATTAAAGGGGCATTTTACCCAGGGGAATCTAATTGGGTTAAAGGGGCATTTGACCCTGGGGGAATCTAGACTGAGATTAAGGTCAGTGAGATTTGATTCCCACAGTTAAATGATTCTGCTAGTTAGTGATTATTTGGTAGAACAAAAGGTGGTGTCATTCATGGAATAGTGACTGGATTTTGTGTACAGTTGAGAAAGCATGAATTTGTTGTCAAAATTTAATTTTGATTGGAAAAAGTTATTTCTACTGGTAAATGTGTGTCAGTGTTTGTGTTGTTACCTGTTGTGTAACTGTTGTGTAATAACCGCAAAGGTATGGCTTATTGAGCATGTACAAAACATCTGTGCATACAGTATAGTTGCTTATTTATCGGCTAGGCAAACATTGAAAGAGCAAGAATCTGCTTGTCAAAAGGAAACAATCATGGGAAAAAGTAATTCCGCCTGGTAATAAAATGTGTGTTAATGTTATTGTCTGTTGGCAGGGTTTAAGAGCAGTAAACATGAATGTGGTGTTTAACAATGAGATCTGCTGTAGTTACTTATCGGTGCATTACTGGCATCAAGTTAACAAGACACAAAAGAGCATTTTCTGCCTTAGCTTGTAATTACTACAGACAGGCACAGAAAACCACATGGGTGTGATCAACATTAGTGTTTCTGAAACCACAACTATTGCTTTAAAGTGTCTTTTGTCTTAGAGATTGTATTACTTTCTTAATCCCTGATGGCCATTACGTCAGGGATGCGTTTTCTACATTCACTATGAATGCTAGAAGTTATGGAATTTTATGAACAGACTAATGGAGAGGAACTTTATTCTACCACAAATTCATACATTAGTAATGAGCACATGAAGTGAGTTATGTCTAAAATCCCTTTTAAGGTGAGTTAATTGGGGTTGGGGGGAGTTGGTTACTTAGTGAGCCGTCTGACCTGCGTGAGTTTGTCCAGCTCCCCCAGCCAGGCTCCAAACATCTTGTCCAGATCCTGATCATCCTTATCGCTGTCCTCCTCATCACCTCCCTCGGTGTGGTCAAGCTCCTCGTCTGACAGCTGCTCCATCTGTAACACACAGAAGTAGGGTAACGTCAGCCCCGCGGACCCAGAGAGCAACGTCAGCCCCGCGGACCCAGAGAGCAACGTCAGCCCCGCGGACCCAGAGAGCAACGTCAGCCCCGCGGACCCAGAGAGCAACGTCAGCCCCGCGGACCCAGAGAGCAACGTCAGCCCCGCGGACCCAGAGAGCAACGTCAGCCCCGCGGACCCAGAGAGCAACGTC
>JACXGI010021368.1:0-10250 GCA_016801175.1 Esox masquinongy | reverse complement strand
CATTTGACAAATAAACCTTGAAACTTGAAAAAGATATAACACCAGGTAGGCCTATTGCCTATCATTGTTCTGAGAATTATGCGTCGAGTAGATAACTAAATAACATTTTATATGACTCGGCTAATATTATCGAAGATATACTCTGTTTTTACCAGCCATCCAACCAACCAAAACCGGAGAAATTTAAACTAGCGCTTCCCCCGTCACTAAACTGGTTATGCGCGTCCACTTTAGCGCGTACGATGATCACACATACAACTGGGGGGCGCAATTCATATTTTGATTCAAATAACGTTTTTATAACATGAAATAATTATCTTAAACTTACAACGTGTCCTAATTATTTCGCGCACCTATTGTTTTTAAATTGAAGTAATCCAAAAGTAATTATACATTTTTTCAAAAGTATCTGTAATCCGATTACAATATTTTTGTTGGTAACGTAACGGATTACAGTTACTTTTTTTTTGCAATCCGTAATACTGTAATACTGTTTACTTGTATTCCGTTACTCCCCAACTCTGTGTATGTCCAACTGCTTTATAATACCAACTTTATCATTTCCATCAGAACACATGTTCTCAGCTCACTGATGCCCAAATTAGAATACCGTTTTACCGTTCTAAGATCTTTAAAATGGAGAATAAATGCAACAAAGTTAACTATGCCAGAAATGTTCCATATGCACAAAAAGCTTTATCCCAGCCATGTGAAATCCATAAATTATGACACTTCCTTCTATAAAGTGTTATTAAAATTGTATGTTGCGTTTATATTTTTTGATCAGTGTAGTTCTGTGACACATAGTGTTTCATATGTCACAGAACTATAATGTTTTTCTGTTAATTTATTTGTAACTTTTCTTTTAAGTTTTTTTCATATTTTGACATGTATATAAACCTAGTGGTTTGAATACTGAATGCTGATTGACTGACAGCTGTGATATATGAGACCGTGGAATATATCATTGGCGATACATTGGCAATGCAGTATATCACACCTCCTTGTTCCTTATTGCTTAAATATATAATTACACACATATAGGTAGTGTATAAAGTACAAGCAAATCCAGCACTAGTTAATGGAGACTGGAAAGATAAACATTTAAAATATTCTCTTTCTCTCATGTTAATGCACCCAAGTCATCTAACTAACACAACTTCCTTTGTGTTGATACATTTTATATATATATATATTATATGTATAATTAAAAATTACATCGTCTGTAAAGTTGTCTTTTTTACGTATTTCTTTTTACATTCTTGTACATTTGGATATTTGAGCTAATTTCCAAACAAATTCAATGATAAAGGTAATCCAATTTAACAAATCACAAAATGACTTTGAAACAATTTATGCAATTACAATAAAAAATGAATTTGTCTTGTTCGTACAAGTGTCCATCACATAAAATGTCTACAATTATAATCAGGTTCGCCAAAACAGGGCAAAGTATTAGAAAATCATTAGAGAATAACTTGGGAGGGTCCAGCTTTCCATAAAGATTTGAAACTTGGTCTGTTTTGGTCTCAACCATATGGGTGTGTAGTAATACATCATGCCAAGATCTGGATGAAAAGGAACGATTATTGATGCCTGTGAGTCTGGGAGGGTTTACAAAGCAATGCAAAATACATCATCACACTGTTTCCCAGACCATCTACACATGGAGAAAGTTCTTGACCACAGCAATCTACATAGGACAAGTCACACCACCAAACTTGGGTCAAGGCTGGCTGAAACATATTCAAAGAAGTCTTGGGTAACAGCAATAGATCTACAGGCCTCCCTTACTATGATACATTTGGAAGTGCATGAGTCAACGGTCAGACAAAGATGGCACAACCTTGGCCTACATAGGAGGTCAGGAAAGACGAAGTCTCTGAACAGATGAGTCAAAGGTGGAGTTGTCTATTCACTATGCCTTACACAATGTTTGGCGAAAACGAAACGCTGCCTTTGAACAGAACCTCATATCAAATGTAAAGCATAGAGGTGGCTAGCATTATGGTTCAGGGTTGCTTTGCTGCCTCAGGGCCTGACCAACTTGCCATCATAGAGTCATCAATACATTTCAAATTGTACCAGAGAATTCTTGAGGAGGACATGAGGCCATCTGTCCAAAAGCTGAACTGAACATGGATCGAAAACACACAAGCAAAGATACAACAGAATGTCTCAAAAATTAGACACAGCACCTTAGCAAGTTTGGTAACATAAAAAAATTGGTCTATGGGCTGGAGTCATAGAAAATAAAGCAACATTGGTTATTGAAAACTATGTGACGTGGAATATAGTTTCAAGAGTAGCAAACCCAACACCGGAGCGAAATGCACCTAAATTGCCAAAAGAGTTTGAGTCTGTTGACAAACATCCCTGTCTAACAATAAAGTTTTCCACAGCCTGTCACATTGTAAATGGGAGAAAAGCTGAGGGCCTACTATTTAACAAGTAGATGTTTTAGTATTTCAATCAACCAACGAATATAGAAAGGGTTAGGGTTATTTGGTAATTTTAAGAATTTGGTAGATTATTTGGGGCAGTGATTGAATTCCACTAACGGAATTCCACTTGTTGGTACGTCTTGATTCCATTTTTCTTTTGTGTATAGCCTATCCTTTTAAAAGACGCACAGAACGTCTTTTAAAAGGATACATTTTATTTAAGCGCTTAGCTTAGGATACACATTATTTGCCTAATATGTGCCACATGTTAGAACTAACCCATGTTTATGGTTGTTAACTGGTCTTTCAACAGTTTTGAGTAACATTGCCCTCATCTGGGCACAATCAGCACAACACTGAACACAGTTTGAAATTACATTTTCACACATATTTTATTGTAGATACTCAAATACTATTCTAAATAATAATTTTTATGGAGAAATTATTCAAAAATAGTAATAGGAAAATTTTGACAGCCCTACTACATAACATTTCAGCAGAATGGGGCACCACCAGCTATTGAAGGTAGGTGTGTATTTTCTTTTTTCTGCATTATGAAAATGTATTTCTTTCAAATTTTGATGAAGAACTCTATCTTCCAGGGTCATTTGTTAAATTAGGTTACCTTTATCTGTCAAAAGTGTTGAAGTGAGGATTACACACACACACACACACCCACACACACACACACACACACACACACACACACGCACACACACACATATATATACTGTGGATATAAAAAGTCTACACACCCCTGTTAAAATGCCAGAAATTTGTGATGTAAAAGAATGAGACAAAGCTAAATCATGTCAGAACTTTTTCCACTTTTAATGTGACCTATAATGGGAACAATTCAATTGAAAATCAAACTGAAATCTTCGAGGGGGAAAAATGAAAAATAAAAACCTTACAATAACCTGGTTGCATAAGTGTACACACCCTCTTATAACTGGGGTTGTGGCTGTGTTCAGAATTAACCAATCACATTCAAACTCATGTTAAATAGAAGTCATTACACACCTGCCATCATTTAAAGTGACTCTGATTAATCACAAATAAAGTTCAGCTGTTCTAGTAGGATTTTCCCGACATTTTCTTAGTTGCATCTCAGAACAAAAGCCATGGTCTGCAGAGAGCTTCCGAAGCATCAGAGGGATCTCATTGTTGAAAGATATCAGTCAGGAGAAGGGTACAAAAGAATTTCCAAAGCATTAGATATACCATGGAACACAGTGAAGACAGTCATCATCAAGTGGAGAAAATATGGCACAACAGAGACATTATCAAGAACTGGATGTCCCTCCAAAATTGATGAAAAGACGAGAAGAAAACTGGTCAGGGAGGCTTCCAAGAGGCCTACAGTAACATTAAAGGAACTGCAGGAATTTCTGGCAAGTACTGGCTGTGTGCTACATGTGACAATATTCTCCCGTATTCTTCATATGAATGGACTATGGGGTAGGGTGGCAGGATGGAAGCCTTTTCTTACAAAGAAAAACATCCAAGCCTGGCTGAAGTTTGCAAAAACAAACATCAAGTCCCCCAAAAGCATGTGGGAAAATGTGTTATGGTCTGATGAAACCAAGGTTGAACTTTTTGGCCATAATTCCAAAAGGTATGTTTGGCGCAAAAACAACACTGCACATCACCCAAAGAACACCATACCTGCATTGAAGCATGGTGGTGGCAGCATCATGCTTTGGGCTGTTTTTCTTCAGCTGGAACCGGGGCCTTAGTCAGGGTGGAGGGAATTATGAACAGTTCCAAATACCAGGCAATTTTGGCACAAAACCTTCAGGTGTCTGTTAGAAAGCTGAAGATGAAGAGGAAGTTCACCTTTCAGCACGACAATGACCCAAAGCACACATCCAAATCCACAAAAGCATAGCTTCACCAGAAGAAGATTAACGTTTTGGAATGGCCCAGCCAGAGCCCAGGCCTGAATCCAAATGAACATCTGTGGGGTGATCTGAAGAGGGCTGTGCACAGGAAATTTCCTTGCAATCTGACAGATTTGGAGCGCTTTTGCAAAGAAGAGTGGGCAAATATTGCCACGTCAAGATGTGCCATGCTAATAGTCTCCTACCCAAAAAGACTGAGTGCTGTAATAAAATCAAAAGGTTCTTCAACAAAGTATTAGTTTAAGGGTGTGCACACTTATGCAACCAGGTTATTGTGAGTTTTTTATTTTTTATTTTTCCCCCTCAAAAGATTTCAATTTGTTTTTCAATTGAATTGTTCACATTATGGGTCACATTAAAGATAGAAAAAGTTCTGACATGTTTTATCTTTGTCTCATTCTTTTACATCACAAGACCCTGGTATTTTAACAGGGGTGTGTAGACTTTTTATATCCACTGTATATATGTATATACACACTACCGTTCAAAAGTTTGGGGTTACTTAGACATTTTAAATTTAGATTCAACTTTATTGTCATTGAACAAGTAGAAGTACAGTACAATGAAATGCAGTTAGTGTCTAACCAGAAGTGCAAATAGAAGAGGGCAGAAAATGTACAAGTATTAAGTATGTTACAAGTGGGTTGAATAGTTGTGTGATGAGGCAAATGCAAGTACAAATGGCAATTGTAAATGTGCATTTGAAGGTGTAAGGTAGCATGTGCAACTGAAATTCAGCGATAGCAGCAATGAGGTTCCTGAGGTAGACACGTACATGTAACAACTGAAAACGTTCTTATCTGACTTTGCAAAGCAGTGTCAGAGTCCAGTATTACAAGGGAGTAGTGCAAAGGAAGAGTCCAGTAGTACAAAGGGAGTAGTGCAACAAGGTCCCTGAGAGGCAGTACTAAGCGGTGGGCGCGTGGGTATGGTTTGTGATGGGTCACAGAGTTCAGCAGGGTTACAGTAGATGGAAAAAAACTGTTCCTGAGCCTGCTGATGCGGAAACGAAGAGACTCCGTTTTTGAAAGAAAAGCTAAATTTTTTAACATTAAATTGATCAGAAATACAGTGTAGACATTGTTAATGTTGTAAACGACTACTGCAGCTGGAAACAGCATACTTTTAATGTAATATCTACATAGGGGTACATAGGCCCATTATCAGCAACCATCACTCATGTGCTCCAATGGCATGTTGTGTTTGCTAATCCAAGTTTATCATTTCAAAAGGCTGAAACTGTTGAAAACTGTTGTGCTGACTGAAGAAGCAATAAAACTGGCCTTCTTTAGTCTAATTGAATATCTAGAGCATCAGCAATTTTGATTTGATTACAGGCTCAAAATGTCCAGAAACAAATAACTTTCTTCTGAAACCCGTCTGTCTACTCTTGTTCTGAGAAATGAAGGCTGTTCTGAGAAATTGCCAAGAAACTGAAGATCTCGTACAACTAGTCTAAAGATGGACAGTTTATTGCTTCTTTAATTATTGCTTTTTAATCAGCAGAACAGTTTTCAGCTGTGCAAACATGATTGCAAAAGGGTTTTCTAATGATCACATAGCCTTTTAAAATTATACATTTGCATTAGCAAACACAGCATGCCACTGGAGCACGAGTGATTTTTGCTGATAAGGGCCTCTGTACGCCTATGTAGATATTCCATTAAAAATCACCGGTTACAACATTAACAATGCATACACTGTATTTCTGATCAAATTGATTTTATTTTAATGGACAAAAAAATTTGCTTTTGAAAACAAGGACATTTTGAAGTTACCCCAAACTTTTGAACCATAGTATATATATATACACACACACATGGGTTTTCCAATACAGGATTAGCAATGCAGTGTCATAATGGTCTTTGCCCTTTTCTTGTATAGTCCTCTTGGCTTGCACAATATAATGATAATGTTCCCAGTACTACACAGATCCATGTTCCAGTGGTAACTCATCTGGCTCTATGCACGTATACAGCTCCCTGCCGGAAACCAGGGGTTTGAACCTGTCATCACCTGATTCCTGTTATCAATAAAAACCTTAGTAAGGAGTGTGACTGTTCAATTCACTTTTTATTTTTATGTTCCATTGGTGGTTAGATGAACAAATTTTAGGTAGTGTGCCTCTAATTTGAAATCTTCAACGCTCTGTGGGTTACAACCCAGAATATACGGTTTTCACTTTCATGCCCAGTCAGATTTCTGTAGACGCCTGACTTCTGTAGAAGCCAAATCTTATTCAACATTACAGAAAATGCTACAACTATTTGGACACAATTCACATTTTTGTTGCTCAGTTATTAGTTCAATCCCTTAAAGAACTAAACCATATGGGTCTGATCTTATGGACACAGATTAAGCCAAGTCTAGGACTGAAAAGTCAAGCTCACTGGAGTTATTTAGCTTAATTTTTTATTCCAAGATCGGCCTGTGGAGTTTGCTATGAAGCCATTTTCAAGCTTGCCTACCTCCTTTATTTTTGGAGTAGGCAAGCTCATTCATTCAGATGGTGAACATGATGCCTAACATGAGATTCTGAGGATGCTATTTTAGAGCGAACTAGCTATGTTAAATATAATGAGATATTTGTATAGGCTTTGTAGAGTACTTACAGTGTATATTATAGTGAGTGTTCAATCAGCAAGAAATTATACTTTTGGCCTCTAATTTACTCCAAGAAACACACACAAACACACCCTCATATACTGAAACACAGAGGATCCAGGGACCTTACTGCCTAACAGTCCTTGGAACAAACACAAAGGCCCAGTCCCAAATGCACCCCTATGCCATAAACCCTATGCACTTGTGGTTGAATGGTTTAAGTTATACAGTGTATCTTAGATGTAGCCTGTTAGAGGGCCCAGTAGAGCTATTGCCATTTTGGCTCACACCTGTCGAACCCTCAGATCTCCACAAATGCAGAGGACTTAGGGGCCCATTTGGGATTGGGCAAAAGTAGCAGGCCCTAAACCCTACACCCTCAAACCTCATACATCTTATGTTATCAAATCTGAGCGCACTTACAGGTGCACTTGCCCAAGCAAGGAAGAGTGCTGATCAGAGTTAGCCAACTCACTATGGAATTCACCAATCAGCTACGCAGCTCACAAGAAGTCTGACCAGTGAGGTTCGAATCTGAAAGAAATGTGACACTTTGCGACCATTGGCGTCGGTGATTACAGTTTGCATTGAATTATGGGTGCAAGTGAATAATGTTGTTCACTCGTCCCCTCAAGCAAATTTAAGAGCTGAGGGTGAAGCTTATGTGAATCAGACCAGAATTTAAGGGGATATTTTCTTTAGTATATTAGACCTCATTTTCGAACTACATTTATTGTTGAAGCATCATCCAGACAGCTGTTTCTATCAAAGTTCTGTTTCTGAGATGTATTTGGCTGTCTGGTTGCAGACAAGAGCCATATAATGCAGTGGTCAGACACTGCAAAAACAGCCTCTACATAAAACTCTAAAGACAAAAATATTTGTCCTGTAAAAAAAAATGTATATTGTTTTTCTTTTTGCAAACATCACTAATCACGCATTTGAAGAGAACAGACTGACTGCTTCAGCCATGGCACGTTCATTGTTGGTCCCCTCACAGGAAAGGCATGTCATCTCTTGCTTGTGTACACTGGCTATGCGGCTACACATACTGAAATACGGATGAAACAGTGTAGTGCTAGAAATAGATGACAACATTCTGTTAGCCTGGAGAACCAGGCTTGGGAATTGTGTAGGTACATGTGGCTACACAAGACTAGCAGTGTGCGGACATAGAAATTAGTTCTGAGACAAAGCAGGATATCACAGTTTGAATGATACACATTTATGATCATAATAGTAAAAATAGTTGACTGTTTTTGCAATGACGTACGTTTATAGACCTCAAATACATGAGATGGTAATGTAGTTTATTGTGGGGATGTTTCGAGGCATTTATTTCGCTGTCCAGTGATTGTAGTAAATGGCTGGTGCACACAACTAGAAAACCAAATAAAAGGGAACTGACAAAAAACTGTCTGGATGTGCTTCAACGCTAAAAGAGGAAAATTAGGTACAACATTTTATCAACCAAAATATCCCTTTCAGATGACAAACAGATACTGTTTTTGATGGGGATTCTCCAGAGCGAAAGTGGCTTGGGCAAGTGCTTAGAGACTGTCAACTTTGTGGATGGAGTCCAGCAACTTTGTGGATGGAAACTCAAAGGTTCTTATCGCCACCATGTGGATCTTCTGGATAAAAGCAGTTCAGTGCTTTGGTCATTTGTTCAACTACCTGGAACTGTGTGGCATGATATGGATTCTGAAAATCCCAGAACATTATGATATATGAATAAACCTGAATAAGCTTGTTGGAATGCAGTGACAAATGGGATGTAGTTTCAATTGTGGTATGTAACAGGGCACGATGACATTGATGTTTCTCTACTTAAGCCCCACAAGCTAAACTGCATTCACGTGCAGATTGTGACAAGAAAACTCAGTCTTCCCAACTTGATTACCAGTATAGTCACATGGCCCATTCAATACAATCTTGAATTACTACTGCAACAGAAGAAAATGAGACGAGCTTGACAACTTGGTATCTTCTAGACTTTAAAAAGCACCACAGAATTTCCTCAGAATTTCTAGGACAATGTTGTCATTGATAAATTATGCCAAATTATTGCAGAGAGAGGAAATGAATACATTCTGCCACCATCACCCTCCAATCACACCCTCATTAACAGATAACACATTATTAGTACAAATTTGGACACAGTCCTGCATTTTTAAGACACATTTAATGCAAAACATTGGATAAAAATACTTTTATTTTTTAAATCAGCAGTAAACTTAATGGGAAAATGTGGGGCATGTCATTGTTTTTTATACTTAAAATAAAACAGAAAAAAGTAAAATAACTGTTAATTTTTCATTTTTTTGTCACACTCGGAAAAATGATTGCATTTTAATCCAGTTTAGCATTTGGCTGACTTGGGCTGTTATCGTGCATCTGAGTTGCTTGGATTTTCATTTTCTGAGACAGACAGCAGTGCAGTTCATAGTCTATAGACAGTCACCCTACAGTAAATAACTAAATGAGGTTCATGCTTACTTAGGTGGCTCTCCAAAAGACTTATCAAAATGCTTGTCATTCTTGTCACCGCCAGACCCTCCACTACTCTGCACAGCAGGGGCTCCAGGATTGGGGTTAGTGATGACGCCGAGGAAGACGGGTGCTTGAGTCTTATCATCCATGAGGGCAAAGAAGAAGGGCTGGTTGAGGCTAAACGAGGGGTTGGACCGGGAGATGACCACGGTGGTGGCTGCAGCGGCCTCCGCTCCCTCTTCAGTGATCTCCATACTGGACTTGTGCTGCACGCTGGACACCAGCAGAGGGCCCTCCGCTATGGCTGCCAGGTTAGGGGTGGTGAACAACTCCCCCATACCTGAGCACAGCAAATACACATAGGAGAAATGGAAGCAGGTCTTCCATATCAAAACACTTACAGCTCCGGCAAGTCATTTTAATTAGTGTTAATGTGGCTTTCATTTCTCAGTGAAAGGTTTATCTAAAAGCCTCATTTCATATCCTGTATTGTCCTAGGCTTCCGATGCATTCTCCCTTACCAATCTTGGTGAGAGCTTCACGCAGTTCCTGGCTGTAGTCCAGTTTGAATTTGGGCAGTTTGACCTGCATGGACCTCTCGTCAGGCAGGCGGGCGTACAGGTCAGATATGTTTAGCTTTGTTGCCAGGTCTGATATGTTCACCTGGCCGTTCATGGGCATCACGACCAGCATGCTCATGTGATTCTTGAAGGGGAACCGAGCCACCTGCACAGGAAGACATAGAATGAGGAGAAACAGAAGTGAGGGCAGTATGGTGTGGGACAGTTTACAGAAGTGAGGGCAG
>JACXGI010021367.1:0-10242 GCA_016801175.1 Esox masquinongy | reverse complement strand
GTCATTATTAATGTCAACCAAGTCAATGGTGAATACTGTCATTATTAATGTCAACCAAGTCAATGGTGAATACTGTCATTATTAATGTCAACCAAGTCAATGGTGAATACTGTCATTATTAATGTCAACCAAGTCAATGGTGAATACTGTCATTATTAATGTCAACCAAGTCAATGGTGAATACTGTCATTATTAGCATCATTTCTGCACCCCCTCTTTTTTACCTTTTTTTTTTCTCTAATGCATAATTTCACACTCGGTCTCACAAACTCAAACAAAAAAGACACAAAATACAGACAGACAAACACAATACTATATAAGTGGTGCATCGTCCCTTGCTTTTATATCCGGGAGATGTGAGGGGTCCACGCTCCAGGAAAATCACAAACAATCGGCATGTGGGTTGGCGCACCAGTCCCCAATGAGACTGTAACCATGAGTGCAGTTGGGAATCCAGTGCATTTGTCTGACTGACACTCGACAACCTCCCTGGTCCTGGAAAGCACCACATGTTCTTGGTATAGTGATTGTGCTATTTGTTCAGCACAGATCCTGTTTCTGGGTTACGTACACATGTACCTCAGGTATGTATATTGTGGATTGTGACCAGATGCCCGACTGTACCCGTCTTAGGTTGTCCCGATATCACAGTTGTGATCTTACCCGTCATTGGCTAACCAAGAAGTATATTATAGTATAGTATTGATCTTTCTTTTTGGGATGATTTAAAGTTTTACTTACTTCTTGGAGTCTATAACAGATACTCCTAGCAAATGTTTCCTACTATAGTTTGTTTTAGATACATATTATGTACTTTGTACTGTAGACTTTTAGAAGATTGATGAGGACATTGAATATTGCTAGTAGGTAACCTCATATGTGATGTATTGTAACTTTCTTACTTGATTGCAATAAATTGTATAACTTGGCATAGATTCTAAGTATCTTGAACTCTGCTGAATGTTATGGTCCCTTACGATCACATTTACAAACAATTCAGAGTCAGATTAGAGATAATAAATTATCATTAAGGTTAGATTCTCCTGAAATAATTTCCTACAATTCCTCCTCAGTAAGGTTCAAACTTTTACTCCTAAACTACAAGGGTTTATTTCATTTTCTGCAGTCTCAGCAACTGTGGGTAAATTATTATATTGTGGCAGTGACATCATGAAAATAAATCTTAATAATGCAACACATTCCTACATTTTATACTCATTTGTTTATTTCAACTTGAGTGATTTGGTACTTTATTGGTATTCACCCACCTATTTAAAAAATTTTTTTGAAAGGAAATACGTACGATTATTAAACTCAATAAAAGTAGACATGAGAGACAAATGCATAAAAAAGAAACAAAAAGAAATGGGATGAAATCAATAAAATATCAAGTTTAGACCCGGTAATTAAAAGCACAGATTCAAAGACCAAATTCACCCCAAAATACACAAGTTATGAAACCTATATCAATTTGATACTTGGAATGAAGCAAAGCAATTTACACTTCCACCACTGTCTCCTGCTTCAGTGTTGTCCACTGTGTTTGGGGTGGTCTCAGATTTGAGCTAGAAATTTGACTTTAGACAAATTGAGCATGGTACATCTTTCAGATCCTTCACACAACTTCACATGCTGTTATTGACTTTAGTATTATTGTGTGGATATGTTCTATTATAGATATCTAGCCAATGAGAAATTCACCTAAACAGCCAGCCTAGTGAGAGAAAGCATTGTAGTGTGTGTTTTGTAGTTGACTAGAGTCTGAATACGTCTTCAACTAACTTCACATGTTGCTTGCTAACATAATTTAAATGTAGAGAAATGTCACCACACATTTTTTGGTTATATACATGCACTCCTGCTTAGATTTGGTACCAGTAGCTCCAGACGCAGATGATGGTGATGAAGCTGACAGAGAGGAAGAAAACAGAAAATAAAGAGCAGCCTGTCCATCACATTCGCAATCAGGATCCACTCACTGGAATTCTTCATTTCCTTGCTGTGTTTGTCCACCTGGGTACGGATGGCCTTCAGGTCCCCAGACAACTTCCTGAGCTCCACCAGGGCTGGCTCTGGTTGGGGTATGGGTCCTGTAGTTTGGGGGTCTAATGTGAAGTGGTTCTGAGCAGCCATCAGATCAAATGAACTGGGTGTTCCCTCCACACCGATCTCTAGTTACATATGAAAAACATGAAAGAAGAAGCATTTGATTACTACAGGGACAAAAAAATGAATACAGTTCCTGGAATGCAGTATGTACTGTAGTATGTACTGTAGTGTGTACTGCGGTATGCACTGCGGTATGTACTGTAGAATGTACATTGGCTAATTTCCCCACATGTTCCAGGTTATTTTCAGAGGCAGAGGTGATCTGAAGTAATCATACATAAAAATAAAATTGGCTCTGAATTAATGAACTCACATATAAACAGGGGTGGGTAGAGTACTGAAAATCTGTACTCAAGTAAAAGTACTGTTACTCGTCCCAAAATGTACTCAAGTACCACCTGAAAACACTACTCAAGTAAGAGTAAAAGAGTACTTGGTCAAAAAAGTACTTGAGTACTAGTTACACATTTTGTTCAAGACATTATAACACCATAGTAACAACAAGGAAAAATGATTTAAGAAAGTACAAACACAAACTGCATTTTTAATGTTTAAATAGGCATTTGTTTTCCAGAGCCCATAGCAATGCAGAATAGAAAAACAAAATAAATTGCAAAAGTAAATAATACTGTATTTCTATTATTAATCAGTGTTGTAAATAAGATTCTTGCAAATTAAGGCCATCATACATGTTACTGGTAAATATTATATATATATATATATATATATATATATATATATATATTCATATTGTGTAGTAATGCTCAGTACATCTTATCAATCAAATATTTGTTGTTAGTAAGTCAGGTCTTGGGTGGAATTACTGACTGCATAGCAACTAAGCCACCTGGTTAGCAGCAATTGCTTTCAACTAAAATCTAGCTAGCTAGACTGGGTATGTTGCTGCTAACTAAAGTGCATTACTAAATAATAAAATTCAAGTCAAGCCCAATGAACCACTAATACAAATTTATTAACAAGTTGTAGTGTCATTATATATTGTAGGTTAGCTAGAATATTAAATTATCATTAGGATATATTACATGTCGTTATACTGTACTTGTACTTGTTCAATGACAATAAAGTTGAATCTAAAAAAAGATAACTGGCTAAGTAGCGCGAGCCGGTTCGCTAACCTTACCTCTATGTGCTAGCGGAGCTATGATGATGAGTTTTTGAAAGCATAGATGGTTGCGTCCTTGGGAATAAAAAGACAACATTTCATGTTGACTGTGTTGCCTATTTTAAATTTAAATCGAAACATGTCGTGCAACTGTGGACAGGGATTGGACGTCCTCAAATTGACAACTTTCCATGTCGGTATGGGTATCGGTCATTTAATTAGCTACGTCTGTGCTCCCACTCCGATGCAGATTTCAAGGAGCGGGAGGGAACACCCAAACTCAAATCAAGAAACGAAAAAACTCTATATTTTTTGACAAACGACTGAAGACAAAATTGTTACGAAAGAGTAGATGAAATGTAACGGAGTAAAGAGTACGATTTATTTAAAAAAAATACTTGAGTAAGAGTAAAGTGTACAGCCCCCAGAAAGTAACTAGAAATGTACTCGTTCCTCAGATTGGGAAATGAGTTCCGGGACAAAACAAAGCAAGAAATAAACACAATTTGAGTGTTACATATCTATGTTAATAATAGTCCAATTAGCAACATGTTTTTGCATTGACATGCCTTTATAGACCTCAAATATATTAAATACATGTGTAGTTTATTGTGGGGATATTTGGAAGCATTTATTTTCTTAAGTCCATCCACTGCAGTATATGACTTCAGACTACAAAGCCAACAAGACGAAAATAACATCTAACATGCTGAAAAACATAATATTCCCATAACAATCAAACAATGAAATTGCTCAAAAAATTAAGGGAACACTTGAATCACACATTGGGTCTCGATGAAGGAAATATATTAAAGATCAAAATCTTTTCTGGGCATTGTGTAATTCGTTGAGAACAAAATGACATCATAGCGGTCAATGGGAACCAAATTCACCAACCTATTTGGGGGCTGGATTCAAACTCACACTGAAAATACAAGTAAACTATTGAAATCACAGGCTGTTCCAACTTGTGTGAATTTGATCACGGCAACTCATAATGTGACTCAGTAGTGTGTATGGCCCCCACGTGTCTGTATGCACTCCTGACAACGTCTGGGCATGCTCCTGATGAGACGGCGGATGGTGTCCTGGGCGATCTCCTCCCAGACCTGGATCAGGGCATCAGTGAGCTCCTGGACAGTCTGTGGTGCTCGACATAGTGGTGTCGGATGCACCGATACATAACGTCCCAGAGGTTCTCAATTGGATTCATGTCTAGGGAATGTGAGGGCAGGTCAATGGCATCAATGCATTTGTCAACCATCCAGAAACTGCCTACACACTCTGGCCACATGAGGCATTGTTCTGCACCAGGAGAAACCCTGGGCCCACTGCACCAGTGTAAGGTCTGATGATGGGTCTGAGGATTTCATCCCAGTACCTAACAGCAGTCAGGGTACCGTTGGATAGCACGTGGAGTATATCCAAATATACAGTTGTGCTCATAAGTTTGCATACCCTGGCAGAATTTGTGAAATTTAGGCATTGATGTTGAAAATATGACTGATCATGCAAAAAAACTGTCTTTTATTTAAGGATAGTGATCATATGAAGCCATTTATTATCGCATAGTTGTTTGGCTCCTTTTTAAATCATAATGATAACAGAAATCACCCAAATGGCCCTGATTAAAAGTTTACATACCCTTGAATGTTTGTTACTTGTTACAGACACACAAGGTGACACACACAGGTGAAAATGGCAATTAAAGGTGAATTTCCCACACCTGTGGCTTTTCAAATTGCAATTAGTGTCTGTGTATAAATAGTCAATGAGTTTGTTAGCTCTCACGTGGATGCACTGAGCAGGCTAGATACTGAGCCATGGAGAGCAGAAAAAAAAACTGTCAAAAGACCTGCCTAACAAGGTAATGGAACCTTATAAAGATAGAAAAGGATATAAAAAGTTATCTGAAGCCTTGTAAATGCCAGTCAGTACTGTTCATTAAGAAGTGGAAAATTCTGGGATCTCTTGATACCAAGCCAAGGTCAGATAGACCTAGAAAGATTTCAGCCAAAACTGCCAGAAGAATTGATCGGGATACAAAGAAAAAGCCCAGTCACAATATGCCCGACAATACCTTGAGACGCCTCACAGCTTCTGGTACACCGTAATTTGGAGTGACGAGACCAAAATAGAGCATTATAGTCACAACCATAAGCTCTATGTTTGGAAAGGGGTCAACAAGGCCTGTAGTGAACAGAATATCATCCCCACTGTGAAGCATGGTAGTGGCTCACTGATGTTTTGGGGGGGTGTGAGCTCTAAAGGCACGGGGAATCTGGTGACAATTGATGGCAAAACGAATGCAGCATGTTATCAGAAAATACTGGCAGGCAATTTGCATTCTTCTGCACGAAAGCTGCACATGGGACGCTCTTGGACTTTCCAGCACGACAATGACCCTAAGCACAAAGCCAAGTTGACTCTCCAGTGGTTACACCAGAAAAAGGTGAAGGTTCTGGAGTGGCCATCACAGTCTCTTGACCTTAATATCATCGAGCCACTCTGGGGAGGTCTCAAAAGCGCGGTTCATGCAAGACGACCAAAGACTTTGCATGACCTGGAGGCATTTTGCCAAGACGAATGGGCAGCTATACCACCTGCAAGAATTCGGGACCTCATAAACAAATATTACAAAAGACTGCACACTGTCATTGATGCTAAAGGAGGTAATACACAGTATTAAGAACTAAGGGTATGCAGACTTTTGAGAAGGGAGAGGGATTTTGTCCCAATTCTCTTTGCAGATCTTCTCCAAGTCATTAAGGTTTCGAGGCTGACGTATGGCAACTCGAACCTTCAGCTCCCTCCACAGATTTTTTATGGGATTAAGGTCTGGAGACTGGCTAGGCCACTCCAGGACCTTAATGTGCTTCTTCTTGAGCCACTCCTTTGTTGCCTTGCTGTGTGTTTTGGGTCATTGTCATGCTGGAATACCCATCCACGACCCATTTTCAATGCCCTGGCTGAGGGAAGGAGGTTCTCACCCAAGATTTGACGGTACATGGCCCCGTCCATCGTCCCTTTGATGCGGTGAAGTTGTCCTGTCCCTTTAGCAGAAAAACACCCCCAAAGCATAATGTTTCCACCTCCATGTTTGACGGTGGGGATGGTGTTCTTGGGGTCATAGGCAGCATTCCTCCTCCTCCAAACACGGCGAGTTGAGTTGATGCTAAAGAGCTCGATTTTGGTCTCATCTGACCACAACACTTTCACCCAGTTCTCCTCTGAATCATTCAGATGTTAATTGGCAAACTTCAGACGGGCCTGTACATGTGCTTTCTTGAGCAGGGGGACCTTGCAGGCGCTGCAGGATTTCAGTCCTTCGCGGCGTAGTGTGTTACCAATTGTTTTCTTGGTGACTATGGTCCCAACTGCCTTGAGATCACTGACAAGATCCTCCCGTGTAGTTCTGTGCTGATTTCTCACCGTTCTCATGATCATTGCAACTCCACGAGGTGAGATCTTGAATGGAGCCCCAGACCGAGGGAGACTGACAGTTCTTTTGTGTTTCTTCCATTTGCGAATAATTGCACCAACTGTTGTCACCTACTCACCCATAGCCCATTCCAGCCTTGTGTAGGTCTACAAACTTGTCCCCGACTCCCTTGGACAGCTTTTTGGTCTTGGCCATGGTGGAGAGTTTGGAATCTGATTGATTGATTGCTTCTGTGGACAGGTGTCTTTTATACAGGTAACAAGCTGAGATTATGAGCACTCCCTTTAAGAGTGTGCTCCTAATCTCAGCGCGTTACCTGTATAAAAGACACCTGGGAGCCAGACATTTTTCTGATTCAGAGGGGATCAAATACTTATTTCACTCATTAAAATGCAAATCAATTTATAACATTTTTGACATGCGTTTTTCTGGATTTTTTTGTTGTTATTCTGTCTCTCACTGTTCAAATAAACCTACCATTAAAATTATGGACTGATCATTTCTTTGTCAGTGGGCAAACGTACAAAATCAGCAGGGGATCAAATATTTTTTTCCCTCACCGTATGGATGCACCACCCTGAAGGAGCTGGACTAACTGCGCAACCTCAATGGGCTGCAGGTACCACCACATGCTGCCAGTAGTGACAAGGACACTAGCAAAATGCAAAACTAGAGAAGAATCAGTCAAGAAGGATGAGACAGCAATTGTCTGTAGCCACCACCTGCACAACCATTTCCTGTTTGGGGGTTGTCTTGCTGTTGCCTCTCCAGTCCACCTGTTGCCACTTTCATTTGCACCAAAACAGGTGACATTGATTCACAATCGCTTATGCTTCCTAACTGGACAGGTTGATATCCCTGAAGTTTAATTGACTTGGTGTTATACCGTGATGATTATGTGTTCCACTTTTATATTTAGCAATGTAGTACTAAATATAAAAGTAGCATGTAAACAGTATGTAATTGAATGAGGGGCTGACATACCTTGTCCAGTGTTGAAAATGGCGTGGTCTGGTTCTGGATCAATTGTTTCTTTCTCAGGCTTGTAAAGATAAGGAAGACAAACGAGGCGGGCCTCAGTAGTCCAGTACAATGAGCCTGAGCCAGCGAGGCACGGCTGGGTAGTGAGAGGAACTACGCTGGATGTTGATGATGAAAACTGTCTCCAGCAGACTGGTCACCATTAGAGCCACGGTAAGGGAGAAGAATACATCTAGATGGAAACAGAGACATTTATCGTTTCATGCCTGAATTTCCATCAAGAAAATAAGTTGTGATATTTCATTAATGTCCTTGAATCTTTTCAAACAAATGATGAAAAAACAAAGCTAACTAACACTTTGATGTTGTGGATAATGCAGCCATATTTTGTCCATGTAAGCATCAAAAGTAGTGCAGTAAAAATAAAAAAATATTTTTTGTATCATATTGTACAGCCCTGTTTCCAAAAATGTTGGGACGCTGCGTGAAATGTAAATGAAAACAGAATGCAATGATGTGCAAATCATTAATCCCTATATTTCATTGAAAATGATACAAAGACAACATATCAAGTGTTGAAACTGAGAAATGTTATTGTGTTTGGAGTAATTCATGCCCATTTAGAATTTGATGCCAGCAACACATTTCAAAAAAGTACAGGGGTATGTTTACCACTGTGTTGCGTCACCTCTTTCAACAATGCTCTGTAAGCATTTGGGAACTGAGGAGACCAACTGCTGTAGTTTTGAAAGTGAAATGTTTTCCCGTTCTTGCTTGATATAGGATTTCAGCTGCTCAACAGTTCGGGGGCCCTTTGTCGTATTTTTCGTTTCATAATGCGCCAAATGTTGTCAATGGGTGACAGGTCTGGATTGCAAGAAGGGCAGTTTAGCCCCTGGACTCTTTCACTACGGAGCCATGCTGTTGTAATATATGCAGAATGTGGTTTGGCATTGCCTTGCTGAAATAAGCAAGGCCTTCCCTGAAAAAAAACATTGTCTGGGTGGCAGCATATGTTGCTCCAAAACCTGTACAGTGGATATAAAAAGTTTACACACCCCTGTAAAAAATGCCAGGTTTTTGTGATGTAAAAGAATGAGACAAATATAAATCATGTCAGAACTTTTTCCATTTTTAATGTGACCTATAATGTGAACAATTCAATTGAAAACACACTGAAATCTTCGAGGGGGAAAAATGAAAAATAAAAACCTTACAATAACCTGGTTGCATAAGTGTGCACACACTCTTATAACTGGGGATCTGGCTGTGTTCAGAATTAACCAATCACATTCAAACTCATGTTAAATAGAAGTCATTACACACCTGCCATCATTTAAAGTGATTAATCACAAATAAAGTTCAGCTGTTCTGGTAGGATTTTCCTGACATTTTCTTAGTTGCATCTCAGAGCAAAAGCCATGGTCCACAGAGAGCTTCCAAAGCATCAGAGGCATCTCATTGTTGGAAGATATCAGTCAGGAGAAGGGTACAAAAGAATTTCCAAAGCATTAGGTATACCATGGAACACAGTGAAGGCAGTCATTATCAAGCGGAGAAAATATGGCACAACAGAGACATTACCAAGAACTGGACGTCTCTCCAAAATTGATGAAAAGACGAGAAGAAAACTGGTCAGGGAGGCTTCCAAGAGGCCTACAGCAACATTAAAGGAACTGCAGGAATTTCTGGCAAGTAGTGGCTGTGTGCTACATGTGACAACAATCCCCCGTATTCTTCATATGAATGGGCTATAGGTGGCAAACCGGAAGCCTTTTCTTACAAAGAAAAACATCCAAGCCCGGTTGAAGTTTGCAAAAACAAACATCAAGTCTCCCAAAAGGATGTGGGAAAATGTGTTATGGTCTGATGAAACCAAGGTTGAATTTTTGGCCATAATTCCAAAAGGTATGTTTGGCGCAAAAACAACACTGCACATCACCCAAAGAACACCATACCCACTGTGAAGGATGATGGTGGCAGCATCATGCTTTGGGGCTGTTTTTCTTCAGCTGGAACCGGGGGCCTTAGTCAGGGTGGAGGGAATTATGAACAGTTCCAAGTACCAGGCAATTTTGGCACAAAACCTTCAGGTGTCCGTTAGAAAGCTGAAGATGAAGAGGAAGTTCACCTTTCAGCATGACAACGACCCAAAGCACACATCCAAATCCACAAAAGCATGGGTTCACCGGAAGAAGATTAACGTTTTGGAATGGCCCAACATCTGTGGGGTGATCTGAAGAGAGCTGTGCACAGGAAATGTCCTCGCAATGTGACAGATTTGGAGCGCTTTTGCAAAGAAGAGTGGGCAAATATTGCCATGTCAAGATGTGCCATGCTAATACACTCCTACCCAAAAAGAGTTCTGTAATAAAATCAAAAGGTGCCTCAACAAAGTATTAGTTTAAGGGTGTGCACACTTATGCAACCAGGTTATTGTGAGTTTTTATTTTTTATTTTTCCCCCTCAAAGATTTCAGTTTGTTTTTCAATTGAATTGTTCACGTTATAGGTCACATTAAAGGTGGAAAAAGTTCTGACATGATTTATCTTTGTCTCATTCTTTTACATCACAAGAACCTGGCATT
>JACXGI010021366.1:0-10146 GCA_016801175.1 Esox masquinongy | reverse complement strand
TGTGTGTGTGTGTGTGTGTGTGTGTGTGTGTGTGTGTGTGTGTGTGTGTGTGTGTGTGTGTGTGTGGACTGCAGCCTATCCAATTAGAATGGGAAAGCTGCAAAAGGGGCTTAGCTTACTTGTAACCTGATCAAGTAGTCTACAAAGCCGTTTCCCAAAAAGTTGGGACTCTGTGGAAAATACAAACAAAAACAGAATGCAGAGATGTGCAAATCATTGAAACCCTATATTCAATAGAAAATAGTACAAACACATCATATCAAATGTTGAAACTGAGAAATGTTATTGTTCCTTGAAAAATATATGTACACTTTGAATTTGATACCAGCAACATGTTTTAAAAAGCTGGAACAGGGGCAGCAAAAAACTGGAAAAGTAATGCTAAAAACTAAACCTGGTGGAATACCTCACAACTAATTAGGTTAACTGGCAACAGGTCAGTAACATGATTGGGTATAATAAGACCATCCCAGAGAGGATGAGTCATTCAGAAGTAAAGATGGGGAGAGGTTCACCACTCTGTGAAAGACTCTGTGGGAAAATAGTGCAACAATTTAAGAATAACCTTTCTCAACTTAAAATTGCAAAGAGTTTGGCGATCTCATAATCCACGATACACAATATCATTAAAAGATTCAGAGAATTTTTTTGAAACAACATATGCTGCCATCCAGATGTCTTTTTCAGGGAAGGCCTTGCTTATTTCAGCAAGACAATGCCAAACCACATTCTGCACGTATTACAACAGCGTGGCTCCGTAGTAAAAGAGTCGGGGTACTAAATTGGCCTGCCTGCAGTCCAGGCCTGTCACCCATTGAAAACTTTTGGCACATTATGTAACGAAAAATATGACAAAGGAGACCCCTAACCGTTGAGCAGCTACAATCTTATATCAAGCAAGAATGGGAAAACATTTCACATTCAAAACTACAGCAGTTGTTCTCCTCAGTTCCCAAACACTGGTAAAAGAAGAGGTGATGCAACCCAGTGGTAAACATGCCCCGTTCCAACTTTTTTGAAATGTGTTGCTGGCATCAAATTCAAAATGGTCAAATGTTTTTCCAAAAGCAATAACATTCCTCAGTTTCAACATTTGATATGTTGCCTTTGTACCATTTTCAAATAAATATAGGTATTAAATGATTTGCACATCATTGTACTCTGTTTTTATTTGCATTTTCCACAGTGTCTCGACCTTTTTTCGAAACGGGGTTGCACGTTGCTAAGATCTAATACATGTATTGCAGCTTATGTGTTTAACTGTTTAGAAAACATTGTTTTTCCACACATGATCATGGTATTTGTGTGTTGTTGCAGCCCATAAGGACAGCGGCAGTGTCAATGTGGTGAAACAAGGCTCACTGGAGCATCGCGAGGGTCTCAAAGGTCGCTGGGGCGTCTGCCACGTAGAGCTCACCCCCTGCGAGCTGCGCCTCTACAGCCTGGACAGCAGTGGTAACCGCCAGCTCTGCACTGCCTACTCCCTGTCACACTGCCAGGGGGTCAGCCAACCCCAGCTCCCCCAGGACGGGAGAGTCCTCCAAGCACTCTTCTTCAACAGGTACTGGAGGACCACAATGGTCAACCGTTGTTTCAGATGTTTTTGTCATGACTTATACAGTCATCTACCGCGTACGTGAGATTTACTAAGAAAACCAACAAGGTGACGGGCACGAAACAATACGGTCACATCAAGGGAAATAACTGCCAGCACTCAAAGATGCAATGAAAGCTTTGGGTTGGTTGTTTTTTTCTCGTCTCTGATAGCAACCTGTCTTAATGCCACTCACGGACATCTTCTTCAACAGCTCTACCCGTCTGCAGTTACGCGCCGCCTGCCAATGGGAGGCACAGGACTGGAGGAGGCTAATCTGGGAGAAGGTGTTGGCTGCCAGACCCGCCCACAAGCAAGCAGAGCCGTGTCCGCCGCTGTCTCGGTCTTCGTCCATCTCGTCCGGAGGCCTAGACACCAAGCCGGACCCGAGCGGTCCCGCCGAGGCTGACCCGCCTATGCGTCCTTCTCATCTGCCCCCGGCGCGCCCCACGGCCCTGCCTCTGTTCACCCAGCACTGCACTGACGTCCTCAAAGCTGGCCTCCTCCACCAGCTCACTGACCAGAACAACTGGAGGGCCTTCACGTTCGTGTTAAGTCGGACCACGCTGCAGGCCTTCCCCACCGAGGGCCGGGGCCCCGTGTCAAAGCCGGTCCTCCGCTATCCACTGGCCTCCTGCCTGGCCGTGCAGAGGGATGAAGCCGAGGGGGCTGGCGGCGCCCGCTTCCAGGCTGTCTTCCTAAGTGAGGTGCTCCGTCTGCGGGCTGAGAGCCAACTCAAGGCCCAGGACTGGGTGGAGGCCTTGCGGACGGCTGTGGCAGCCCAGAGACCCCAAGGGGAGGGGGGTCCAGGATCCAGCCATGCCCAGCCAGGTGCAGTGTCGATGGGAACGGGAGTGCTGCTCAGGACCAAGCCCTGCAGGGAGAGGAGGCAGAGGGACGCCCAGAGAGCCAAGAGACAGTCAGTGACCACCAGCTTCCTCAGTATCCTCACCTGCCTGGCTGTGGAGAAAGGTCTGACCACCCAGAGCTTCAGGTGTGCAGGTACAGACCTTTTACCAGCTGTACACACAGAAACACACAGTCCAAATATAAACTCTCACATCACACTATACCTGCTGGTTCATCTACATCTCTACTCTATAGTCTGTCAACCCTGTAGCTAAATTGCAAAAGAACCTTGTCAGTAGTTACAAGTGACATAGGCCTGTGTTACTGCCCAAAGGACACGTTTATATTTCAGTCATTTATCACTCCTGTTCACGGAGACTTGAATAGTGAGTGCATACATTTGCGTACTGTCCCCCCATGGATTTAACCTGTGACCCTGGTGCTGTGAACGCCATGCTATACCAACTAAGATACATGTGACTGATACCAGCTGGGCTAAACTGAGCTGATACCAATTGAGCTAGATTGTCAGTACTTATAAATAAGCTAATGTATGCCAGTGTTACTTCTAAAAGAACATTATCATTAGATACAAATCAACAGATATAGGCCTGTGTCACTACAAAAAGAACATTGTCATTAGATACAAATCAAATGATATAGGCCTGTGTTACTACCAAAAGAACATTGTCATTAGAAAGAAATCAACTGATATAGGCCTGTGTTACTACCAAAAGAACATTGTCTTTAGAAACAAATCAATTGATATAGGCCTGTGTTACTGACAGAAGAACATTGTAAGTAGATATAAATCTGCTGATATAGGCCTGTGTTACTACCAAAAGAATGTTGTAATTAGAAACAAATCAACTGATATAGGCCTATGTTACTGACAGAAGAACATTGTAATTATATATAAATCAACTGATATAGGCCTGTGTTACTACCAAAAGAACATTGTCATTAGAAACAAATCACATGATATAGGCCTGTGTTACTACCAAAAGAACATTGTCATTAGATACAAATCAGCTAATTCATGCCTATGCTACTGCCAAATGAACTTTGTCATTAGATACAAATAAACTGACAAAGCACAGATAGGTTTACAGTAGTGCTCTGGAAACATTGTCTCAGGTTTGCGTTCATTGCCCCATCTCAGTCTGTTAATGAGTGTTCAGCAGGTCTACCTGTCAGCAGCTGCACACTTTTATGGGGGTTAGGAAGATAGCCGCTAATCACTATCAGATGCTGCAATACAAGCCTTGTATCTTTCAGTCCAATCTAAGTAGAGCACAGAGTTTGGCTTGGACACACACACACACACACACACACACACACACACACACAGGCCCTTGACCTGTTGAACAAGTCAAGTTTGAGATTTGGCCGTGAAGCAACATTATAACCTGGAGCCTATCAGAAACTAGTCCCTTATACTCCTATACTCCTTGTCAACCTTGAACTCTTGACCCCTTATAGGTTGCACAAGGAAGTCTGTATGTGTGTGTGCGCTGCAACCCATGTTTTACCACATTTTACCATAGCCTCAGTTCTGGGAAATACAACTTTAATTGCATGTCCTGACCTGAGGGAGACCATTGTCCTGGAGTCCCTCATGTGCCTGTACCCTTCTAAAGAAACAAACAAACAGAAACTCTTTCCAAAGGAATGCTAGGTAGAACATCAGATTTTTGGGTCAGTCATTTTCCACAGTCCAAACAAACACACACCCCTATTTGTTTTCCATTATTTCTTTCTGCGACTCAACCACATGGCATTACCCAGAGGCCTGTGCAGCGGTGCTGCCTTTGGTGGCCAAGCACCTTTGTTGTGGCTGGTTTCAAAAGGGCGGCTGGGAGACTGCTGAGGATCAAGGTGTGTGGGGCTCTTACCCACCACTAGCAGCCCTTTGAGCTCAGACCAGTCACCAGGTACACTGTTGGGGGTCAGGCTCTCCTCCCAGAATAACCACACACACTCTAACACTCATACTAACAACTGTCCAGTGGGAACCCAGCAACCTTTTGTTTTTAGTAGGCTTATGACCTTGTGGGTGCTATTATCTTTAGCTAATTTTCCACTCCTTGCCATTCCTGTGGTGCTAAACGTCTTCTGCGAAGTGGAAAGTTGGCTTAGCAGACAGACAACCAGGCTAGCATCTTTGCATTTCCAGGAGCTGAGGCAGAGCTAAAGCTACTGTCTTACTAGAGATATCTCCACCAATATACTCTTTAGTTTCCTCTTCCTGATACCTCACTACCAGATAGACCTCACTGACTGATACCTCACTACCAGATAGACCTCACTGACTGATACCTCACTACCAGATAGACCTCACTGACTGATACCTCACTACCAGATAGACCTCACTGACTGACACCTCACTACCTGATAGACCTCACTGACTAACACCTCACTACCTGATAGACCTCACTGACTGACACCTCACTACCTGATAGACCTCACTGACTGACACCTCACTACCTGATAGACCTCACTGACTGACACCTCACTACCTGATAGACCTCACTGACTGTTACAGTATCTCACTACCTTGGTATCTCAGTAAATGTTTCCACGGCGGCTCTTTGTTTGGTCTCACTGGGTGTGAAATCTGTGCTCTGTAAAAGGAGATGAATGAGGTGCTTTTCTCCTTCTCTTCTGTAACCAGCTCTATTAATGCATGCCATCTGAATAGCCCTATGAACAAGGGGAGCAAGCACCTGACGATAATTGGCCGGTAGAAAGCGGAGACAAAAAAAATCTCTTTTTATAATCAAAGAGTAGCACCCAGGAGGCCTGGATGCTGTGGTCAATGCGGAAGCTTATTGTTGGCTGGAGCTGCAGAGCTGTGTGAATGAGACATGTGGAGAACGAGGCGCGTTTGAACGAGATGTATATTAACAGCTGGATACAGCTTGTTCCCCGCTCTCTTCACAAACCCTTCTAATTACGGTCTTCCTTCCCCTATTTCTCCTTTTTCCTTTCACAACTCTTTCTCGACTGTTTCGTCCTCTCTCCACAACTCCTCTCTGTCTCTTTTTCTCCCCATCTCTGTCTCCTCGCTCTGTCTGTCCTCTCACTATTTTCTCCCTCTTCCCGCCATGGCCAATCCCCTTTCCCGGTTCCTTGGTTGCGTGCCAGTTTCCCTTTGACTGCTTGTTCTTATCAGTCACTTAGCTTCGGATGGAGAGTCAGGGGCCAGCCTGTTGTATTACAGTTTAATCGCTTTTCCCTAAACAAATATCCCTGGCCTCCACGGCTCTGTCAAGGGGGATTAGGGGGCGCGGGGTGACGAGGGGTGAGGACAGGAGGCGAAGGGAGAGAGAGATAGTGAGAGCGGGAGAAAGCGAGTAGGAGAACGGGCGAGCAGGGAAGGGAACATGCCATTGTGGGCCCGGACAGAGAGCACAATGGCCAGGGACTGTAGGAGGGGGTTCAGGGGTCCCCATTACTGTAGCTTTCACCCGTCTTTCTATTTGGGGGACGGGTGATTGAGCACCCTGTTCCTCTCATACTCTGTCCCCCACCGCTCCACCAACTGACACCCCCCCCCCACTGGCCCCAATTTGTTAGCCCCTATAAAGGATGGATGGTTGATTGCCCCCTCCTGGGGGGTTCTGGGGGGAGGCTGTGGGAGCATGTGCACCTCTTCTTTCAGCTGGGCTCTGATGTCTCCTAATGACCAATCAGACCTCAGCAACTCTGTGGCCTAAGAATTTGTAAAGAAACCAGAGCACAATGGACTAAGAAATGCAACAAAACAACCAAAAAAAACTTGATTGAGTTAAATCTCTCTGCCTGCCTTCCCTCTGCCTTGCCCTGTTCTTTTCTCTAACGGCAAACCTATTTCTGAGGAGTAGCTGACTCAAAATCTCTTGCGCTTTGCCGTTTCTTGCTTGGCTATCCTTTTGACTGGAGGGAGGAATCAGGACATCCTTGTTAAAACTGCAGCCTGTCGTGATTCGTTTTGGCATGGCATCTCAAGGCTCCTCGTGTGAACCAGAACAGAAAACATTGTCTACTATTTTACTGGCCCTGGTGATTATCAAACTCAAGACATGTCTATTAGGTCTGTTACGTTGTAACTGGTGAGATGTTTTTGTCAGAAGGCGGACAACACTTTAGCTACCCTGTTATTCTGGCTAGTGGCCCTGTTCCTGTGTGTTTTCTTTCTCGATTTGTTTCAACGCCGTAGTGCTAAATTCATATGCACGCTCCTGCCCCAAATCTCGGCAAGTGATTGTTCACATCAAACCCATACTGAAACGGCATTTAATGATCAATGTTTATTCAGCTGATTGTTTTTCTTGCGACCGGTGTTCGTTTGATGCCGTGGACCCTCCAACGCCACCACTGCCCCGCAACAGGAGGCTGAATGTACCCCCACTGTACCCCCAGGTTCCTCTCGAAGTTAGGATGAGCCCTTTCATTCAGCCTGTGTCGATTCACCGGGTACTCAAAGGAGAGGGCTTTTGTAGTGATGTGGAGGACAGAGGAGAGGCGATAGAACAGGGGAGGAGGGAGGAGACGAAGGAGAGAGGAGAGGGGGAGATAGTGGAGATGGTGGAGGAGAGAGGAAAGGACAGAGGTCTGAGGACAGAAGGAAGACAGAGAGGGCAAAAGAGGGTACAAGGACACTGGAGACCAGAATAAAGATGGGGAAAATACAAGAGGGGTGGGGGGGAGAGTAGTGTTTGCTGGGAAACTAGGAGTATGTAGGTTGGATTCTGTAAAGGGGGAGGGATGGATTGATGTGGACGGTCACATCAAACAATTACACACACACACATACACACACACACACACACACACACACACACATTTTTCTCTCTTTACACATTTTGATTTGAGTGTTTATCAGTCCGAAAGAGACACATCAAAGCAGAGGCCTCTTTTCTTTGCCCCGCCCCAGCGCGCACACATAGGAACCCACTGACCAGTGTCTCTTGAGCGGCGTGGAGGTGTAAACCCGGAAGGAGTTCCACTAGAGTGACCCTTTCTAGCTGTGGGACTGGGCCCTCAGGGGCCACAGCTTAATAACAGTGCCTAGTATAAAGGCAGAGAGTTTCCCCACCTCATCCCTGTCTTACCTCTCCTTTCCCCACTGTTGCTTTTGGAAACTCTACAGTGGCCCCTCAGGTGGGAGGAGGAGGTGGTGGTTGCAGTGTTTGCTCCTTCTTTCCCACACCGGTGGGCGTATGGCCCTAGTTCCCGTCAGCACCACTCCTGCACTCTGTTCCGTCCTAGAAGCCTAGAATGTGCCCAGCTGTGTTTGGACGCTGTGGCTTTGGGGTGGACATATCAATGAGGTAGCTCTGTATGCATTTGTTATGGTTAATTTCTCTGTGCGAGGGTTTTTCTTTCCTGGCGGTCTCAGCAGCGCTGCCCACATGACCCACCGGCTAGCGGTCGGCCACGGTTCGCTGGTGTCCAGCTTCTTCCCAGCAGTGACACAGCGTTTGGTCCCTGGCACAGGCTCTCTCTCTGCTGGACACTGTCCTCAGAGGCCTCGGCGTCCGTCCGTACTCCCTCCCATAATGCATATCATCCGCAACCAGGAACCACACCGCCGAGACGCCATCCAACTCGACCTGTGATGTGACAGACCTGAGGCCTCTCTTGTCCAAGTCAGTTTCTCACTACACGCTGGGGCAGTTTGATTGCGTTAAATAAGTCAGGGCCGTATTATATTTCTGCACACATGAATGAGAGTTACAAGGCCGCCGGAAGTGGCCCTTCATTCACCTTTCATGGTGACAAAAACGTAAGCATAATACCTCAGCGTTGATTGAATGAGTAATTGATTCATCAGGATGTTTATTGTCAGTCTATAGAAATGGGAATACAACAATCGTCAGTAAAAGATAAATATCTTGGTCCGGAAGCTGGCCTTTTTTGCCTGTGGGGCAGGAATCCCTTTCACATCCCTGCATGACCTTGACTGCTCCTTTTTTTTGGAAATAACGTTTTAATATGCAGCAAGTTCTGTTTTCTGTTCTCTTAGAAAACAAAATGCAATATGTTTATGATTAAGTCCTGTAATGAAATGAAAAAAAAAACATGAATAGGTTGCTATGGCACTTTTTACCAAGGGTAAAATCCATCTATTCTGTCATGTTCAAAATGTTTAACCCATTGATACCACCTGCAGGAAATGTGACAGTCAGAATGTTTAGGCAATTTTTTTTAATGTGCACGCTCCTTTGAGGCCCCACATTTACACACAATTCATTTTTGCAATAATCCAACCCAGACTGAAGCCAAGGGGGAGTTGCGTAAACCATAAGATTAGTAAACGTTGCCCAATCGTCAGTCATTTCTGAGCAGGCTTGGAGGAACCCTTCAGAGAAAAAGCTTGATGGCTAAAAGCGACCCTGGTGAGTGAGTGGGCTGGCAGCAGAGCAGCAGGCGGGGGAAGGGATGTGTGTGTATTTATGGAGCGAAGCTGGTTAGCGTGGGTTTGGCTTGCGCTCCCACACTGATTACAGGGCAGTCCCGACACACGACACCCCTCTGCGGTACGCTCCGCTCTGCCCCGCACTGCAGTGTCCAGGATGTGTGTGTGTCAGCGCGAGCGTGCGTTCACTCGGGGTTAGATTGTAGAGAGGGGACTAGAGTTAACGGGGGAAGACACCAACTTCGTCTTTTTTTAGCTTGGGGTCCCAGCCCCGAAAACCTCAAGTTTACATTAGCTCCAGTGTGCCTGATGTCGGTTGGCTGGTGCTTGGCTGACTAACCTCCTGTCGTGGCGTGCCCGCCCCTGTGTTGATGCCGTATTTCTTTGGGTTTAGGAAGGCACGAGGGGATGACTTCTCTCTTTTACACAAAAACGGGGGTACAGCGAATCAGCCCTTTGCTTAGTAATTTATCTGACTCATAATGGAGTCTTTTAAGTTGCCTACAGCTGGTTTTCCCTCCACCCGAATCGCAAAGGAGTGGTTCAATTTAGACGACTAATTCAGTGTTTCCTGCTTATTGTAATAGCGGCGGCTCGCCGTCGCTATAATGTGACGCGTCGCCACAGAAAAACAAGTATTTTTATGAAATACATTTTTGGTCCAAGCTGAGCGCAGTTTACCATTGCACCAGCATCGGGGCAGAGCAACAACGTCCTGCACCTGATGTTCGGAGTATCAAGCTAGCGAGTGAGGTCAGAGAAACGTAACTGGCTGTGTCTGTGCACGCGCACATTTGTGTTGAACTGTCAGTAAGTGGCTGTGACATTGATATACAGAAGGTAGCCATCGTCTGAGCGACAACCAAAGGTGAGAAGCAAGCTAGGTATCACAACTCGATAGCTACAATTGGCTACAATAGATTAGCATTATGCGGGAAACATTAGAGATTCGGCAGTGTTACGAACCCTGTGGCTCTAGTAGTCTAGGGTGGATGGTACAGAGACCCATAACATAAAACTCAACACTCAAAACTCAAACAAATTAGTGTAATATAAATGAACAGTGAGAACAAATGACACAGACAACCAAAGCTACCGTCGAACATAAAACATTTATTATAAACACACAGTAAAGGGGGAAGGGAAAAGGGGCTGAGCTGAACCCAAGAAATGAAATAATATAGTCAAAACACCCCTAAACTGAACTTGCCTGCCTCAAGAACCGCTTAGCTGACTACTAACCAATACAAAAATACAGTGGGTGGTCCGCTCAGTTCTAACTAGTGTTTTTAGACAAAGT
>JACXGI010021365.1:0-10254 GCA_016801175.1 Esox masquinongy | reverse complement strand
GTACGACATACCTCAATCACACAGTAAAGATTCATCAAGTGTCAGGTACGACATACCTCAATCACACAGTAAAGATTCATCAAGTGTCAGGTACGACATACCTCAATCACACAGTAAAGATTCATCAAGTGTCAGGTACGACATACCTCAATCACACAGTAAAGATTCATCAAGTGTCAGGTACGACATACCTCAATCATGCAGTAAAGATTCATCAGGTTCATATGATTTGGTGACAGTGTGTAGTGGTGTAACTCCACATTATCAGTTAAGTGATGACCATGCCCACAAGGTCATCTGTCTGAGGTAGTCCCCCTGGCACTAACATTCCCCTCCACTCCCTCTGTCCAGATGGACCACTCCACCTTTCCCTGTGGCTGCACCAAGGATGGCTGTGGCAACACTGAGGGTCGTATAGAGTTCAACTCCAGCCGAGTTCAGACCCATTATATTCACACCATCATGAAGCTGGAACTAGAGAAGAGGCTGGAGGAGACGTCTGGCCCGGGCCATGCCCCCTCAGGCTCCACCCTGCCAACCCACAACTCCCTGGCTGACCTGCCCTCCTTCCCGGATGGCCCGTCCTTCCACTTCAGCTCGGAGCTGGCGGCGGTTGGGGAGAACAGCTGTGGTAGCGATATGACTGACTCCTCTTCCTCCTCCCGGGGAAGTGATGACTCCCAGGAGGGGGTGGGGTTACAGAGGGACTCCCGGGAGGGTGGCTCCCTGCTGGACGTGGATGAGAATGGACTGAGGCGTATCCTTCGCTTCAGCGAGGTCGACAACGACAACTACAACATAAACAACCACGTTGTCAACGACAACCGCTGCTTCCCCGACCAACCGCTACAGCAGCCGTCATCCACGTCTATGCTGGGATTTAGCACAGCTGACTTCCCGGATGAGAATGACAATGTGGAGCCGTCATCCACGTCTATGCTGGGGTTTAGCACGGCTGACTTCCCGGATGAGAATGACAATGTGGAGTCAGCTCTGTTGCAGGAACAGACTGACCCCCACACCACGGCTATGTCGGAACTATTAGACTACAGTGCTAACGAAGCCAACGGTCTGTTCCATCACCATGGAGCAAACCCCCCTTCCCCCTTCGTAGAACGTCCCAACACCCCCTCTCCCTCCACAGACCGTCCCAACACCCCCTCCCCCTCCACTGACCGCACTGCCGCCAGTTACATGGACCTCAGCCTGTCATCGGAGTCAGACCTGGAGTTCTTCGATGGCTTTCCGTGTCTGGGGCCCTCGTCTCTTTACAGCTCCCTGAAAGACTACGAACACATGGACAACTTCTTCCAGTTTCAGTTGCCTAGTTACCCCAGCAGCCACTCCCTGGCCAGCGACCCTGGGACCTGTCTCCTAGAGTCTCTGATTGGGCTGTCCGAATCTGTCCCAGAACCTCCCGCAACGTTCACAGACAATCAGCTGTTGGAGGAAGCAGTCAGGGGTTAGGGGTCACGTTAGGGGACCTGAACCGACAACTGTGTGGTGAATCTGGCGGCCGGTGGTCGTTAAACAGACGATGCTGTTGGAAGACTGATTTCCCTTCCTTGCCTGTTGTTACAGAAATTCCGTATTTGCCTTCCAAATGTTAGCATAGCAGTCTGTAATTATTGGTATATGAAATGGCAGCTAACATTTGTTGGAAACATAAAAAGTGAGAGGAAAACAAAAGTGAAAGAAGAATACTATAATGTTACCTGGTGAGTTTAGCTTATCAGTGACTCCGAGCATTAACCAGAGGTTGGCGGGGTTTAGTCAGCTAGCATTAACCTGATGTTGGCGGGGTTTAGTCAGCTAGCATTAACCAGAGGTTGGCGGGGTTTAGTCAGCTAGCATTAACCAGAGGTTGGCGGGGTTTAGTCAGCTAGCATTAACCAGAGGTTGGCGGGGTTTAGTCAGCTAGCATTAAACAGAGGTTGGCGGGGTTTAGTCAGCTAGCATTAACCTGATGTTGGCGGGGTTTAGTCAGCTAGCATTAACCTGAGGTTGGCGGGGTTTAGTCAGCTAGCATTAACCTGATGTTTGGTTTTAGTTGCCATTAGCCTCGTTGAGGCTGTTACTGGGGAATTTTTAAACATGGCGGGTTGTCAAGCTCAGGGAAGCAGGCCATTCTGCCACTGGTATCAGTGATGGGCTTCGCTAGGGTTTTACCCTGACAGAAAACCCCCACTAGAATCACAACATGGTTGTGATAACTCTGGGCTCAGTTAGGGCTCAGTGCCCAGTCATGGTTAACTGGAGTTAGTGGGGTCAACCTCTGTTTCCTCCTAACACCAGAGGCCTCTTACCCTGTCTCCCCAAAACGGTGTCTGAGGCTCTAAGGCACAACAATCTCCCAGATAGCTTTGCGATCAGCACTTTATCTGTAAAACTGGTGACGAGTGAACCATATTTTCCTGGGTCTCTGTCCATGAAGTGAAGTCTCTATGGTCCATTCATCAGCTCAATGACCTTTTACATGCTAGAATCAAGCTTGGTATTCATGAGCTGAAGAATATTACAGCTGGTATTCAAAACAGAAAAGGCTGTATAATTGTTATCTATATTTACTTTTATTACTATGTTTTTTAATTTATTTCTTTCATTTGACAATATTATATTTATTTTCTGGGGAAACCTACAAAAGCGTATGTTAAAGCAGCACTGTGGTTTGATATTTCCAGTCCTTTCTAATGTGTCAGTGGCTGTCATGGCACCCTATTCCCTGTTTAGTGCACTCCTTTCAACAAGCGCTGGTCCACATTAGTGCACTATTTGGGAATCTGGGATTTTAAAGAAAAGTCAATTGGAAAAGTATTTAATATCTATTCTCCTATTTTAACATTTTTTTGGGGTTAAATTATTTCATATTCATATTTCAGTGGTTATGATGTAATTGATGACTTGGCGAGCAATAACAGTGAGACGGAGTTAGTGTTTAGGTGTTGGCCGTGTCGACCAGCCTGGCAACACAGTGTTTCTGTTTTAACTGTGGGACTGAGAACTGTGTAACCTATTTACTAAACATATTATTATTATTATTGGTTGATTATATGCCTAAAATGTACACCATAGAGAATCACACTAATATTTTATAATGAATTTGTGTAGATTGAAAATAAGAATTCTAATGTGTAGAACTGACAAAGTATTTTATTAAGAAAAGACAAATTGAGTAATTTTTATTTCAAAAATATTCAAACCTTTGTAATATATTAATTATAGAGAACTTTATAGTTACTATGAAGGCGATTTGCGCTCAGCATTTCAAAGTATTTTTCATAGCCACATCAGTTTGGCCAAGCATATTTTTTTTTTAACTATGAAGAGCCACAAAAATTAAAATGATTCAGAAAATATCCATATGATTGTACTTCCAATGAGGTGGCTGTGACTGAACTCACAAGATATTGTACATTTAATTATCAAATGTCAAGGTTTTTGTGGATAAAACTGCATATATTATGCTAGTTCTATCTTGTTATGCAAAAATCCCCAGAGTCATTCCCTTTTCCACACGTCCATGGCCTCGTTGGTGGGATGAAGATGAGGGACGACTCTTCTAGAGGTGATGTTCATACCTTATCCCAAAGCTGTTCTGCCAACCATGTCATGTAAGAGTCTGCCTATAGGGTCCTAGAAGAGTGATGCATGATGATCCCATCCACTGTATGTTCTCTATTGTATACTTTACTTAATCTACTGACTTTATAAATACATCTTTGAGGGGTTTCTATTGGTTAAGATCCGTCTGATAGGATTTTCTATTGGCTAAGATCCCTCTGATAGGGGCTTTCAAACACCAAACGGCTCAATGAAGTCATGGCAACAAATAGGTCTTTGTTACTGTAAAGTACCTAGGCTTCTTTATTAATCAAAATGTTTCTTACTTTTGCCTTTTTATGTTGTACATATTTTCTGCTTGAATGGTACTGCAGAGCAAACCAAGCTGCTTAATTTTTTACTTCTAATTTTCACTCTGGCTGACTGTGAAAAGCAGTTTATTTCATCCAAGTCCTTTTTTGACAGTAAACTGTCCCTTCAAAATCAAAAAATAAACAAACTTCCTAAATCCTTGAGTCCTTGTTTTTCTTTTCCATTTTAAGGCCACTGGGTTTTTTTTCCCCACACTTGAGGTGGTGTGTGTCATTGAAGTCCACAGGATGCCCTGACCGTGGTGGTTTGGTGAACTTCTGGAATCCCTGTGTGGTTTCCATGGTGAAGACATGGTCATCCTGGAGTCACATGTCAACCACAATAAACACCAGCTGATCTACACCCTGCCCTCAAGGATGCAGTCGCTTAACTAGAAAACCTTTGACTAGAAAGTTCAATCCATCTATTGTGTGGGGGGGGGGGGGTGGTTTACAGGCCTCATTTCCCATACAGCAACAGTATCTCCAGCCTGCGTCTGCCTGTCAGGTCTTTACAAATGGTTTGTGTTTAACAGACAGTGGTACTTTGACAATACCACTGGGGTGTGTCGTTGTGTGTCACCTGGTACAAGCATGGTGCATCCTGGAGGGGCGTTATGCTGTCACTGCTGCAAGGAAGTCTAGATGAACTCCGCTAAATCATGTAAATGTGAAGAAATGCCAGAAGCAGAATATGTATTTGTTGAACTCGTCGGGGTTGGTTCAGCTCTGTAGGTCATAAGGTCGGCGGGGGGAGGGTGTGTCTTGTCTGGTGGGGTTTTTACAACGTAATACATCAAAGATACCTGGAAAAAAATCCTGTAAACTCTTTCCTACCGTCAGATTAAAAACATAGAGACACAGACAGCACAACTTTAGAAAAAGACAAACAGACATTAGGAAATAAGATGCATTTTTAAATGTATTCTATTAATTCAGGTTTAATCTGATACAAATGCGCTAATAAGGCCTCTAAAGAAAACACAAATATTTCAAAAGTTGAACACCCAACTTTGTAAGTAACAATGATTAAAAATCTGAACATCAGTTCAGATAACATTTCAGAATAATGTTAACCTATTTTTAAATAGAAGTTGAAAAGTATTTCCCTATCACAAGTACAAACACCACAACAACAATAGCAACAACATCAATGATAAAATCAACATCTAAAAGAACAACCATCACCACAACAATGACATCAACAACGTTAATAAAAACAATGACATTAACAACAGCTACAAGAACAAACACCACAACAATAACAACATCAGCAAAAATAGCAATGACATCAACAACATTAATAAAAACAACATCAACAACAAACACCAAAACAACATCAACAACAAACACCACAACAACATCAACAACAATAACAGCAACATCAACAAAAATAACAACGACATCAACAACATTAATAAGATTACAGATTACATTACAGTCCATTACAGACAGACCAACCAACTACATAGAGCTCCTGGAACTACTCCACCTCAGGGCATGATACCCAAACACCTCACCTATCATACTGACAGCTTCAGGAGCAGCTCCACCAGGTCCACTACCACACTCATGACCACAATGCTTTTCTGACTTTTGTTTCCCATTGACTCCTCAGGTGTGCAATGAGACGGACAGAACAGAGGAACAGTTTAATCAGAAATAATAATACCGTTACAGTGACGGACAGAACAGAGGAACAGTTCGGTCAGAAATAATAATACCGTTACAGTGACGGACAGAACAGAGGAACAGTTCGGTCAGAAATAATAATAACGTTACAGAGACTGACAGATTAAAATACTAATCAGGTCTAAGATAATAGAGAAACTTAGCCTGGTAATCATCAGACAGACACAGCTGAAGCTCTTAAAGTCTAAACTGTGAATGTCTTACGTTAGCAAAGAGCACTAGTTGTTCTTAAACTGTGTGGAATATCTCTGATTCGGTTTTGCCTGTATGAATTACCTGTTTGTACTGATGAATCTTCACATAGGCTTTGCCCATCTTTCTGTACAGGGTTGCATCCTGGTCCATCTCTTTCATGGCCTCTTGATACACCTGTATAGCTCTGTCTGGCTACAGTATCCAATGACATTACATGTACAGGATAATGTATTGATAATGTATTTGTGTATATACACTGTCCTCCAGAATTACTGCCAGCCTAAATAGACACCTTGAAAAATGATATACCGTAAAGTCACATCATTAAGATACCGTAATCCGCCAATAAAACAACCCCAGATACAGTAGGTGTGAGAGTAATACCTGTTGTATGTTCATGTAGGCGTTCCCTAGCAGGATATCAGACTGACGGCCTGGAAGCTGCTCTTTGATCTGCTCCTGATAGCAGGTCATGTAGAGCCTCTGGTCTTTGCACCTCTCCAGGTTTATGAGGGCCATCTTCTCCCTGGTCTCTATGTAGTGTGTCTAAAGAGGAGACCAAGAAACAATAAAGAAAGAAGGAAATAAAGAAAATCCCCCCACTAAATCCCCCTTTCTAATAACATTTTAAATCTTGTCTTGATTCTATATAATTCCATGGGTTCATCTTTTTGGTCAAGTCTTTCTGTGAGCCTTGTTTGACCTGATGGTGTAAGTCTACCCAATTACCACACAGAACCACATTTCTGCTCTAATTAGGCCTTCAACCTACAGACAACACTGATGTTGTCTGGTGTGATGCCCCAGGGGATGTGGAGGGCAGCATCCAAGTCATCTTCAGCCAGGGCCAGGTCCACCTCAGCAAATGTCAGACTCACCATCTGCAGACATGACAGAAACATTCTTTCCCATCTCTGGCCACATACTCGACTGTTGCATGTCGTATCATAGTGAGAAGTATGGGGCTATGTAGCATATTGGAACAGACCAATTAGATTTTGACATGTCGCTCACCAATCATCTCACCTTGCTCGTGTGCACAGATGAGAGCCATGGTGGACCAAATGGACACTGACATTTTGTCCTTCACCTGCTCCAGCTCTCTAATGGCCTCCTTGGTTCGACCAGTCATTGCAATTAAGTCATTGTATTACATTTAAGGCAGAGGGATTTACAATTAGTGCATTAATCTAAAACTAGGTGAGACAATAATAATATTGTGAGACAATAACAAGTTGATAAATGAAAGACTCCAATATTACTCTACCTTCCTTTAACATTCCCAAGCCTTTGAAAAAGAGGAGAACAAAATCACTGCTGTAGATCGTCTGATATTCCCCAGCTGTACGAATTACTTGCCTGTGGAACTTCTCCTCCATGAAGTATACAAGTGTAGCCTGACAGGATGAGAGCAGAAGTGGTTTCGTTTCTAGTTAAGCGTAGTTTCACCAGTACTGTACAAATTGTATATTTCTATATATTTATACTGTATTTATACCCTAATATGAACGCAAACATGTGAGACCTAACTTGCTAGCTACCCAACTTAAGTTTCCGTTAGGCTACATCACCTAGACCGGCCTAGACACCACACCAACCGTGGCAAAATAACCTTGTTACAGGCTACTGTAAATCCCATCCAAGTAAAGCAACTGAGCTACAGTGGTTAATAAACGTTTTCGCAGTGGCTATAAACCTACTAAACACACTGGACCTGTCAGCCATGTTTTCCTGGTAAGGTAAAATTCAATGTTAATTCATCCAGTGGCAGTAGCTTTCATTCATCAGCGTTGTGCAGTGCGGCCTGCAGAACGCTGCAGAAACAGAGACGCACAATTTGGGCGTCTCCAGTTGCTAAGCAACGGAGAAAACATCCAAGAAGGGAAGGCCAATCAAACACCGATAGTTTAAACGACGCGTCTGTCATTTCATACATTACTTTTGCCTGGCAGTTAAACAGAGTAGCTTCCGTACGACGTGGAGGGACATATTACTAGCTCGTTGAGTAAAACAACATTTACTTAAGAAATGACAGTACTACCACAGTGACAGTAGTGTTGTCACATTAGTTTAAAAAAGACAGAGTAGCCGGCTGTGCTTGCGATGGGTATAACTCAAAGTTCAATAGTATCCGACGGGAGAACAAGTGGATACCACGTCCATGGGGTACAGTAGCTTGCTAATGCTAGCTGGCCTGCACAGCAAAGGCTTCAATGCATTCCTTCGTATGCACTTGCTTAATAGTTCTTTCCCATCATAGTGTGTTGTCAAGCTGGTAGCCAGACTAGTAAACACTGTAGTATGATATTGCAACAGAGTTGAGAATAAGGCTCCCAGTTTGATACATTTTTGATACGTATTTATTTGCAGTTGCAAATATCAGCAACTTCTGGGTTGTTATTGTGTTACATTTAATGAGATCTAGATTTAGTTCCGCTGTCTAATGGCTTGGTGAGGTGGCCCCATGGTTTGTCTCACTGTCGTTTGACTGACAACTAACTTGCTTGTTTTGGTTACGTTTTGGCTATAGTACTAATATTGGGACTTCACTGCCCTTTGCAGTGACATTGCCATGCTATTTGTGGGTAAATACACGCGCGTTTCATTGGACAAATAGAATAGGGTGCTATTCTGTACGCTGTACATGTGCAAGCTGCAATTCTATTGTGTGCCACAAGGGTGCAATAAATCACCATAAGCCGAGAGAAGGTAACGTAAAATATTGTCATTTATTAGGCTGTTCTGTTTCCTTTTAGGTCCAAGTGAACTCCCCTGCTCATCAGGCTGGTTTGGAGCCATTCTTTGACTTCATCCTTTCGGTAGGAAACACCAGACTGGTGAGTTTCTATTTAATCTGTGTAATACACATATTTGAGACTGCGCACAATATTTAGACCTGTATATTCTACAGTATAATTGCCTTATCCCTTGCTTACTAATCAACATTTTCTATTACAATGCTTTTATGTAGATAGAGGTGGGTCAGTTTTGGAATAAAACTACCATGGATAGCTCTTCTCTTGTACGGACAGGAGCCGCTTTTCCGTTCTCTTTACCGACAGGTGTGTGTTCTGAAGTCTCCAGCTGTATTTACCATCTCTTTCTCTTATTTCATGTTCTCCCCTCCGCACTTCCCTCCCTCTCTCCTGCCTTCACCTGTTCCCCCCCTTTCCCTCCCTCCAGAATAGAGAAAATGATCTGCTAAAGGACCTTTTGAAGGCCAACGTGGAGAAGCCGGTGCGGCTGGAGGTGTGGAGCAGCAAGGCCCTCCGGGTCAGAGAGCTGGAGGTTGTACCCAGCAACATGTGGGGGGGCCAGGGGCTCTTAGGGGCCTCTGTCCGCTTCTGCAGCTTCCAGGGAGCCAATGAGAACGTCTGGCACGTCCTTGTGAGTCTTCGGTGTAGCTTTGTTATAGTGGCTTGTCACACGTCAGACGCCGAATTGCAGACCCCTGGGAATTTCAAATGTGTATGAATGTGGTTTTCCTTAGGAATGGAAAATCTGTAATCATAACCTCTGTGCATTCTTTCTAAGGACGTAGAGCCCAATTCCCCGGCAGCCTTGGCTGGCTTACAGGCGCATGAAGACTTCGTTGTTGGAGCTGACCAGGTCTTACAAGATGTAAGAGTAAGGTCCCAGGATGGTTGTTTTCCATGGAAAATCAGTTTCCAAATGTCAAATCATGTAAATGAATATGACTTGTTAAAATGGATGGTTTTCCTCTTCTATTCCTTGTGTTGTGAATGTCCGTGATGGCTTCTGTCCTTGTAGGAATGTAGACATAATGTAATTACTCTGAGACTAGTAATGTACATGTAATGCAATAACACTGAGACTAGTAATGTAGATGTAATGTAATAACACTGGGCCTGTGGTAATGTAGATATAATGTAATGTAATAACACTGTAACTGTAGTAATGTTTACGTAATGCAATAAAACTGTGACTGTAGTAATGTAGATGTAATGTATTAACACTGGGACTGTGATAATGTAGATATAATGTAATTACACCGGGACTGTAGTAATGTATTGATTCTGTGACTGTTTGACTGCAGTCCGAGGACTTCTTCTCGCTGATAGAAAGCAGCGAGGGCAGGCCTCTGAAGCTACTGGTCTACAACACTCAGACTGACCTCTGCAGAGAGGTGGTGGTCACACCCAATGGGGCTTGGGGGGGAGAGGGCAGGTAAGACTTTTGGAATTAAGGTTTTGGTTAAATACTGCCTGTTTTATATATTAAAATATTGTCTATTTGATCTCAGCTTAGGCTGTGGCATTGGATATGGTTACCTGCACCGCATCCCAACCCAGCCGGTTCACCTGAGCAACCAAAATTGCGGAGCTGTTCCTTCACCTGAAGACAACAGCAGAATGCTGGAGATGTCAGCTGGCCACATCACTGAGGTAATCTCCTTCACGTCACTGAGGTAATCTCCTTCACGTCACTGAGGTAA